>SMMW01000081.1:600000-770316 GCA_004794655.1 Marisa cornuarietis
CACACATTTAAAATATATTTAACTTTTATTAGCAATAATACACATGAAAAAATAACTTAAATGTGTTTAATTAGTAATAATAACACTACGTCGACTGCAATGACCGTTTTCACAAGTCTAGACCGACACTGTGTCTGTAACTACCATCGGTACAAATTTGCGAGAAGCGAACACTCACTAGATGCTATAATAATAAGGTTTGGCTGCAAAGATGAGTAAATAGTCATGATTGAAAAACATAGAATTCCTGCTAAAGCCTCTGTCACACTTAGCTACATTTCTAAATAATTGCCTGGCCCATCAGTAACTGCAACAAATGTGGACAGCGCGTCGATGTATTACTTCGTCAGCTTTTTTATTTGTGAAAAAACAATACATCCATTGAACATATTTCTACACTTAAAGGCTATTAATTACTTGATTTAATTGATGATCTTGTATTGAATACAGACTCCTAACAAAGTCTTCTTGTCAACAACAACAAAAATTAAGATGTCGGACAGCACGATTCCCGAGACGTCGAAATGTCCGTTGGTGTTCCTGGGCAAGACGGGGTTAAAGGTCTCCAATATCTGCCTTGGGGCAATGACTTTTGGAAAAGCAGTTGTGAGTAATTATTGACTAAAGTGTTTTACTACTGCAGGATATTAAGTACGTGTATTTCAGTAATAGAGAAAGAGGGGAAAGAATGGACGAAAGTTGTAAGCAAACAGAGTGAGGAAGTAAGAATAAAGCTGCAGTCACCACAGAGCTCGAATGTCAAAAGTCACAACATCGGAAAATTGAATGCGACCATAAATACTAGTTATGAGCAGAAACATCATTTATATTAAATTCATGTCTTTATACCTTTGATTTTTTTAATGTTATTATTCCATGAAGAACTTGTTATCATTTATAAACGTGTGAAAAATAAACAGTCCGACACCGTTTTCTCTTTGTTTGTCCCGAAGAATAGGGTACTACTCCAAGAAAACCTATCTTCTATTTTATTATCTAAAGAACTTGTTATCATATATATATATATATATCATTTATTTACTTATGAAAATTGGGTCCCTTCAACTGACGCTGTTTTCTCCTTTTACCAAAGCATGCCTTAATGCAAGGAAACATAGACGAAGAAGAGTCTCACCAACTGATGGATCGGTTCGCGGCATGGGGAGGTAACTTTATAGACACGGCGGACATGTATGGCCCCAAGTTGTCTGAGACTATCGTGGGAAACTGGCTTCAAAAGTGAGTACCAAATATCTAAGGAAATAAAAATTATACAGAAAATCATTACGTGTGGGGGGGGAAGGGGTATGACTGCAAAAAAAAACTCCGATTGGAATGAAGTATCAGGATACTTACTGTAGCGAACTGGATGCTAAGAAGTAATGTTACGACAAAATCGGTATCGTGTAGTGTTATAAACAGATTATTATATACCGATGCAGACAGGATCGGGAGAGATTTGTGATCGCCACCAAGGTTCGCTTTCCCATGGACCCGTCCAACCCCAACAAGGTGGGGCTCAGCCGGCGACACATCACACGAGCCGTGGAGGAGAGTCTGGGCCGTCTGCAGACAGACTTCATCGACCTTTACCAGGTGTGACGTGACATAGATTGTCCAAGCCACTTCTACGACTGCTTTTCGTTTGGCACGCAGAACCCCACACATGCACATATTGCTAATTAATCTTTCTTCCTACCTGGTAACTTTATTTATCTAACTATTAACTACCTCTAACTAGCTAGTCATTGTACAAAAATATACGAGGGAGAGAAGGGCAGTCACTACTAAAACTGGCCGCCATGACAGACTCACCTGTGGGACAACGCTGTGCCGCCGGAGGAGACGTTACGGACTCTGAACGACCTGGTGAGGTGTGGCAAGGTGCGCTACCTGGGGGCCTGCAACCTGTCGGGCTGGCAGCTGCAGAAGTGGATTCAGGTGCAGGAAAAACTTGGACTGGAGCCTGTCGTCGCTCTGCAGGTGAGTCTCGTCAGCACAACTTACAGGCCCTTGACTGCCTTTGATGTACGTGTCTGACGATCTATCATCCCAGTTTTGCTTGATCAACGGACCTGTTTTTGTTTGTGAGTTTTTTAATGTAGTTCTCTAGTTATTCTGGGGGATGAACGCCACGTCTTCTATCGGTAACGAGAAATTCTTGTCACCGTTAAGCTAAACGCGTCTGTACGAAACGATTATGAACATTGGATTAGTAAGGTTGCAAGTGAATCACGATCCAAATAATTCCAACATTATTCAAAGAAGATACTTGCAAGATTCGCTGGAATATTGATATTCATACGATGAAATATAATATCCTATGTAAGTTACTTTTGTGTGAATCATCCTTGTGCTGAATTGTGGGTTAGCCGTATGAAATAATTACAGATTTGGCTTACTATATTGTGGAAAATATATGTTAAATGGCTTTAATAACTTCATCCATAGCAACACTACAGTCTCAAAGAGCGGGATTCTGAGTTGGAGGCATTCCAGGTGTGCAAAGGCAACGGTGTCGGGGTGTTGCCATGGAGTCCACTGAGCGGGTGAGGTCCTCGCGAGAAATTATTCCTGTGTCACTAAACATTTTTGACAAGAAAAAGTAGATGAACGTACGTCATTGCAGGATGACGATTCTCCAACTTTTTGTGAAGGGAACTGAATTTTGAATGCTGAATGCAAGAACAAAGCTTCAATCTCAGACACGTTAACAAAGCCCTTTCATTATTTACTACATTTAATGACATCATGAACTAGAAATTGTCTCCTTCCAATCGTGTAAGAAGAATGTCATTTCGAATAAAAACAAAACCATTTTTGTTCAACACACTAATGAATGCCCCCGTTTTAATAACATCTCAGGTACTAGTAATTAATTTTAAGCTTGACTTGATTAGAACATTCTCTTAATCATAGCTTAAACATAAAGAAACAGCGTTTGCCAAAGATTTATTGGCGTCTCAAATATTTATTGCTTGATGCATACCTTCGTGGTTTCTGTGACAAAGAAGTGTGTTTGAAATAAGCTAAAGTCTTTGACAGGCTACTCGTAACATGGTAAGATCATTACAAACAATATGTTGAAAGGGGAGCTTGCATTCTAAAACATTTAACAATCTTTGACAGAGGACTGTTGGCCGGTAAGGTCAGCCGAGATAAGCCCCCTGAGACCGGGCGCTTGGCTAAAGCCGTCCAAGGCAAATTTGATTTCGATGCGGCGCCAAACTGGAACAACCTGCGAGAGGCGGAGCAGATCTGGAACATTCTAGATGTCTCCAAACGCATCGCCGAGAGCCACAGTAAGCTGTCCCTTCTAGCCTGTCAACTTTTCAAGCTGTCAACACACGCCCATTCCAGACTTAGTTTTACTAAAGTCTTTGTCAAGCAGATTGCTAGCAAAATAAATTATTTTTTGTAAATTATTATTTACATGTCTCCAGCTTAAAACTAGTAAAGTCCTTTTACTACCTGATACCATCCATTACCTGGCTGTCGCTCAGGTAAGAGTCAGGCCCAGGTGGCCATTCGCTGGCTTCTGCAGAAGGACATCGTGGCTTCTGTCATCATCGGCGTGCGCACCCTACAACAACTGGATGACAACATGGGCGCCGCCAACGGCTGGACACTGACACCGGAAGAGGTAGTGTACAAAATAGTTTGTCCCAACGGTAGTTTTTTTCCGTTTACGAGACTGAGGAGAAGCTCAACCTTTGGTACCTGAGACATGTATGTTTTTTTTTTTTTGGTGTATTAAGATGAAAAGCCTAAACTCTATGTCACGACCACCGCGAGGTGTAGCATTCACTCTCTGCTTTCGACACACTCACGGAGCCTGACAAATACGTGCTCTTTCACACAAATTAAAAGAAAAGAATGATTTGACTGGCGAATCTATCTACTTTACTAATCACAAATAAAATGAAAAAAAGAAAAATTAAATTAAATGAGAAGTCCGTTTATAACCGTTTCTTACATCTAAATTATTTTAAAAGAATAGAATCCATACCCTTCGAGTCCTTTCCTGCTGTTCCTAATTGAATACCTAAATCCCTACTCAACTAATCGTCTATTTAATTCCTAACTACCCTACTCAACAAATTCTTCTTTCAATTGCTACTCTACTGTCCTTGTTTCTCGTCCAAATTCTCGACCTTTTTTACCCTGACTCACTAACTGCCCCTCGCGCTCTCCCTCACGTCATTTCCTTCACTTTTTTTACATCACTCATACACGTCTTCGCAACAACTGACGTCATTCACGCTCTTTCGTTCTTCCACATTAATCCTTTTAAAAATTTAAGCTTAACAATCAATAACTAATAACAATGATACCTGACACTCTACAGTATTAGTCATTGCAATGTTCGCTTGTCTAAACATGTGTTGGTGTTTCAGATGGCAGAGCTGGACAAGGTGTCGCAGCGCGAGAAACACTACCCATACAAAATGACTGAAACCATTATGGGGGATCGCGTCAACCCTTTCTATCCCAGTTAAAACCTCTGAATAGTCAGACTTACCAAACCTGGCTGTTTGCTAACAGCCTTTGTTAATTATTATTAGGCCATTTAAAAAAATGTTGCCTGTCTACAGCACGTCAAGTTTTTTTTCAAGTTATTTTGTTGGATATAACTTTTGTGATGATTGTGATTATACTACATAAATATTTGGCGAGATGGATTACAACGAAGGCAAATTGTGCTGGAGTGTGGACTGTTCTACCTCAACGAGGATATCGTAAAGTCTCTACCCCTTGACCCTCCTTTTCCAGAAAACTCCAGCCAATATATCCTTGAATCTGATTTTTACATACGCAGGTTCAGAATACTAATATGACTGCTCCGCCAATCCTAGTTGTCGACATTTCACTATGTCAAAATGTGTCTCCAATAGCAACCTAGATGTAGTTTCAATGCCTGATGTTTTGTCAACAGCGGACGATCTGAAAATCCAGTGTAAACAAACTCACTAATTGTGATCACGTGTGCTGGTGAATTTGTTCGATATTAACTTATGTCTAGGTGTGTATTAATGTCACTTGATGTGTTCATCGTTACATAATAAAGGTGCAGAGTGACTGACTTATATAAAGGTGTGTGTATCAGCTTGTTAAACGAGAGAGCATTTCCAGTTATACTCCACAAAAATAATAATTGTTTCGCAGATTGAACAGATTGGATGAGACAGTTATACTTGCACCCTGTTGTTACGGAGACTTGTCCATAATGAGACATTTAATATACAGCACTGTAAGATAATATTAAAAACATCTGGTGGTGGTGGCAGATTTCTCCCCCATACACATATATTCCTATGTCACCTGTGTAAAAAAAAATCTGACATTGTTTCAGTTCCTCCCCCCTACACACACACACACACACACACACACACACACACACGCACACACACACACACACAAATATGCATGCAATAAGACCGTATGTAAATAAATAATTCCCCTTCAAGATAAAATAGAAAGTAACTTTAAATTTAATACAAAAAATGCTTATGATGAAGCTATTTAAGACTATGTGTCAATAAATAAATAACTGTGAAAATACATAGCAAGGCAAACTTTTTGCAGCTATGAAAAACGACAATAAACAACCAAATTACACCATATTTTCATGTCACCTTTGTACAGATTTCCCGTTGGATAAAATGGCCTGAACCCATCAAGAAAACTACTGGTTAATGAGTCACACTATGCGTTATAATCTAACCGGCCCCATCGAGGGATTTACCGAAAAAGGGTTCCACTGCGCGTGTGCTCAAAAAGAAAGCGAGAAACCTAAAACTAACGCTACAAACATTTTTCTTTAAATTGAAAAACAAGCAAAAAGCTACAGAGAAAAAGATTTATTCTGACTATAACATATTCGTAAATATTAGACAACAAGTGTATTAAACTTTTATTCGAAAAATAAACGGTCAGTGGAAAGAAGTAGCAGCTTTATTCTGAGTGTGGTATTTTGTTTTTTGTTATAATTTCAGCTGTTCACATAATTGATTCAATAAAATACGATGAGTCAAATAGTTCTGTGCCATTGTATCTGCTCAGTTTATCTGTTATATCTAGTAAAAGTGTGTGTTAGCATCAAATGAACTAAATCAAATATGATCTCCACCATAGTTTGCCAAGAAGCCATACTCAGTATGCTACATAAACTGATATGATGTTACCTTATAATACTTAGTACTCAAACTTCCATGCTACTAGCTAAAGACAAAAAGGGGCACAGCTATTTTATAGGGTAACTTTCGACGACCATAACAAAAATGGCAGATCTGTAGGTAAAGCTATAATTAATAAATAAATAAATAAATAAAAATCGTCACTACCTCCGTTGTCTGGTTACCAGTCGCTCACCTTAGTTTGCTCCGCACCCGACACTAATATAAACCGATGCAGAAAAAAGCCTTAAATATTTCTATCACATGAATTCTTACCAGGCGATTTATTAAAGTGAGTGGATGAAGTGTTTCTTGGCGAGGTGACTTCATGAGGAGAAGCGTGTCTTAAACTTGAGAAGGATGAGGGAAGCATCAGCTTACTGCCTTCAAGTTTAATTGTATTTGAGGAAATGCCTTGTGTCATTTAAATTTGAAAACTTTTTTGACTATCTTTCATGAATAAATGTCTTCGTGCTTTTAAGTGTGCATTGCTTAAGAGTTTGTGTGTTTATGTGTTGACAGAGCGTGCCTGTGAGTGAGAGAGAGAGAGAGTGTGTGTGTGTGTGTGTGTGTGTGTGTGTGTGTGTGTGTGTGTGTGTGAGGTGTACACACGAAAAACACACTAAAAAAATGTACAAGTACATTAGTAAAACAAAGAGAGAAGAAAGTGAATTAGACTGCCTACTTTCAGGGAAATCTTGAGAACTGGCTGTTACAACAGTCAATTGCTTCAAGTACACTGGTGTTTCCCCTATCCCCTTCGCCCCACCCGTAATAAAAACAATGTGAATATATTTAATGGCTTCTGGCACCCACCAATAGCTAAATGCCAGGCATTTTCCCAATAATGCATAGTATAATATTCATTCAAAATAGAATTCACTTATTACAGCATTAGAAGTATAAAACTAAATACTTTAATTTCTTTACCACTCGTACTACTTTGCTATATAACCTGTCTTCATGACCTCTTTATGAACACAATGAACCCAGAATCATTCAACAGGAGGAGCATGAACCCACTGTAGTCTTTCCACCAGAAAACAGTATGTAGATAACTAAATTACTATTTTAACTTGGAATGGCACAGTTCAATATTATATATATATATATAATATAATTATAAGCTGAATATCACATTTTTTTCTAAAATGCCTCCTAACAAGTTCTCACGCTTCAGAGCATTGCACATCCATGGCTGTATTATTTTACTGTATTATCTTCCCGAAGACTAAGGAATTCACCATCTTATTGTGGAAGGGTTACGCTAAGTACGTTTGGGTCTCTTGTGACTTCTGTTTAAATTAGATAATTTTTTTCGAATAAGAATGCCGTGTTCTTCCAGTATAAATTTGCCTGACAATGAATTTTGGAGACTCCTCATTGTCCCAGCTCATCATCTTGTGCTTGTGAGTGTCTTTACCCTTTGATTTGTTTCGTATGAATCCACTCGGACGCAACCGTTTGCTCTCTCTCTCTCTCTCATTGTTTCTCACTATTACAAAAACTTCCCTCCTCACCATATATACACACCCTACCCTTAAAATCACATGGTCACAAACAACAATATTAAACAATTTAATACCAAACGATGTTAAAGCCAACAATTGTCGAGAATCTGTCCACACTGGCTTGTTTTAGGCTTACTGGTTCTTACTTCAATACCTTGCAGTTCTTTCCCTCAGGTCTTTGAAAAACATCAACATGGAAGATACACTTTGTCCTCTTCTATGGATGGGAAATGGCCCAGCGAGTAAGCTTCTGGACATTGTAAAAAACGATTCCTATAATTGTTTCCGAAACCCACATTTAAAAACGTGCATAAAATTTTAGTAAAAACATCCTCCCTCAACCAGGATAAAATCCATTTAGTATTTCGTCAATGTCGGTAAATTTATTTTCTTCACTTTAATGGAAATAATGAGTGATTTTAAGCGCATAACTGGCAACAGTTTGAACGATTGATTGCCTGCTATATTCCAATGAAATGTTTTGTTTTTCTGTACAACAAAGTATAGCAAATTTTAGGAACCGGGGGTGGGTCTATCAACATTTCCTTAGCATTTCAGGGCTCATGATTATGCAAATTACCCTTTCAGTAACGGCGACTGAGACTCGCGTGCCTCACTGTCCATTGTCTGTTATCTTTCATTTATCATTACTGGTCTGCGCAGAGAGTGCGATCTATCTTGGTCGTGAACTTGCGGATGATAATTACCCATTATTATTATTATTTAAGGCTAGCGGTCCTAAATGTTTTGCTTATGGCTTAACATGAAACAGCTCAATATCCACATTAAAAACACGCTATCGGCCTGAGACCCCCGTCTAAAAATGACAGGCCTTAGTCTAAGCAATTAATGAGAACAATGTCCGGACTATTAGTACATTGAGTACATTGAGGACAAGCGCACTGTTAAAGGAAGCTGATAAGGGCTGGGTGGTCTCACATCCGCTGTGCACTTGACGGGAACAGTTGGTCGGCTGCCTTTCTCCATAGCTGTGTGGTGCAGACCAAACATTTACGGGTGTGACTTGAAAAGCCGTGTGTATAACAGGTACTCCAAACTTTTTCTATTTATTTATTTTGAAATATTCGTGGTTAGCTCTGTCTTATGTTCTAATGTAACTTCAAGGCCACTGGCGATAATGGGGTGTTGTTGTATTTATAATACAGACACCTGTCAGCACAGTTCTACCCGTCTCTAACACGCTGTGTGTAATATTTTACGAAGTTTTATCAGGGCACAATGACAATAAAAAGGAGCTATTAGCTTATCAGACCCAGTCACAGGCGTTGTTGCAACACCATGACACAGAGCAGCGGTTCTCAACCGGTGGTACGCGTACCACTAGGGGTACGGCAAGGGTTATGTAGGGGTACGCAGCGACATAAATAATTATTGTTTCAATGTGTTAGTAGTAGTTTAGTTTAAAACAACCAAAGAGTTTGGAGGTCGCCAGTTCGTTGCATCCCTCATCACCAAAATATGTGCGACCGTTAATTCAACTTTACAATAGCATGGGGTAGACTTGTATGCAGTTGTCTCCCGCTTGACCCGATACTTCTAAAAATAGCTGTGCATGTAATGGGCTGGGGCAACATCTGAGTCACCTTCCCAGCGGGCTGGTAGCTTATAAGAGAAGACAATCACTTCAGTGCAAGAAAGGAGTTGAAGGTGGTTATAAGGCTTTTGTTCGCGGGATCCCCTAAATGAACCGGTTTTCAGTGAAACAGAAGGGAAGTGATACCGATGCGTTCGCGAAAGTGACTGATTCGGAATGTGTGGGGTTGTCTTCCGATAAGAGAAGCCAAGGAATTCCCAAACAACGGCCGCGGCAGCAGGTTGATAAGAAGCCACCAGAAGATTCATCTGGGGCAAAAAAATACAATATTCTGAAGAATATTTGAGCTACGGTTTTGTCAGCAATGGTGCGGACCCTCCACTTCCACTCTGTGTCATATGCAACGAAACTCTGTCCAACCACAGCATGAAACCGTCCTTCTGAAGAGACATCTGCAAACTAAACACGCAGAATTGAAAGATAGACCAGTGGGATATTTCAAGAGGCAACATAAGAATATGATGAAAGGCACCGAAATGTTTCACGGATATCTGCATACGTCAACTTTTTTACTCGTGAATTAAAACAATAATTGCCGTGGAACATAGTTCTACACGTAAAGAATATTAATTAGTTGATTTACTCGATGTTCTGTGCATAGAATAGAGACAGACATCTGCCGAGGTCCTCTTGTCAACAAGAAACTAAGATGTCGGACAGCACGATTCCCGAAGCCTCGAAATGTCCGTTGGTGTTCCTGGGCAAGACGGGGCTAAAGGTCTCCAATATCTGCCTCGGGGCAATGACCTTTGGAAAATCAGTCGTGAGTAGTCGTTGGCCTACGTCTTTTTTCTACTTCAGAATATTAAGTACATGTATTCCAGTTATCGGGAAAGAGAGGGTAGAAAGAAACAAAAACGCAAGTAAATAGATTGAGGAAGGAAGAATGAAGCTGCAGTCACCATAAAAGTTCCACTGTCAGCAGTCACAACAACGGGACAGTTTAATGCGACCTTAACATGTAGCTGTGAGCAGCGACATCACTGATACTAAATTTTATAGTTATTATTCTCTGGAAAAATTGTTATCATTTATAAATGTATAAAAAATAAAACTCAGTTCGACCGATGATGTTTTATCTGTACCAAAGCGAGGGCTTCTCCCAGGAAACCTAGACGAGGAAGAGTCTCACCAACTGATGGATCGGTTCGCGGCATGGGGAGGTAACTTTATAGACACAGCGGACATGTATGGCCCCAAGGTATCTGAGACGATTGTGGGAAACTGGCTTCGAAAGTGAGTATGAAACAACAAAAGAAATATCAAGTATATAAATGTCATTTCATGGGGACGGGTGATATCACTCACACACACAAAAACTGAATGGAAGCAAATATCAGGTTATTTACTGTAGAGAACAGGATGCTATGAGCTAATGTTACGACAAAACAGTATCGTGTAACGTTATAAACAAATTACTTATTTACCGTTGCAGACAGGAGCGGGAGAGGTTTGTGATCGCCACCAAGGTTCGCTTTCAAGTGGACCCGTCCAACCCCAACAAGGTGGGGCTCAGCCGGCGACACATCACACGAGCCGTGGAGGAGAGTCTGGGCCGTCTACAGACAGACTTCATCGATCTTTACCAGGTGTGAGGTCATATAGTCTGCTCAGGCCATCTTTGCGACTGCTTTTCTTCTGACATGCATCATCCCACACATACATTTATTGATAATTAATCTCTTCCTATCTGGTCACTTTATTTACCTACTAGTTAATTCCTCTAACTTCTCTTTGTACCGAAATAACGTCATTATGCGAGGGAGAGAATCACAGTCACTACTAACACTGGCCGCCATGACAGACTCACCTGTGGGACAACGCTGTGCCCCCGGAGGAGACGTTACGGACTCTGAACGACCTGGTGAGGTGTGGCAAGGTGCGCTACCTGGGGGCCTGCAACCTGTCGGGATGGCAGCTGCAGAAGTGGATCCAGGTGCAAGAAAAGCTGGGACTGGAACCTGTCGTCGCTCTGCAGGTGAGGCTCGTCACCTGTCAGGTATCACAGTTACATCCCATCGACTGCATTGTTTAAGTGAGCATAAATGTCATAAGAATTATTGTGGACAAACGAAAGAGCGTGAATGACGTCAGTTTGTCTAAATACGTATATGGGTGACGTAAAAAATAAAAGAAATGACGTGAGAGAGAGCGAGCAGTTAACCGGTGGGGAGAAGAAAGAGGGTTAGGAAGAGAAACAAGGAAAGTAGAGTAGGAACTGAAAAGAAGAATTTGTTGAGTAGGGCATTTAGATATTATATAGAATGATTAGTTGAGTAGGGCTTTAGGTATTCTATTAAGAACAGCAAGGAAGGACTCGAAGGGTAGGAATTCTATTCTTTTAAAAAAAGTTATATGTAAGAATCGTTTATAAAAGGACTTTCTAATTTTAAGTGTTTTTTTTTTGTTTGTTTGTTTGTTTTTGTTTTTTTTTTTGGGGGGGGGGGTATTTGTGATCAGTGTGAATGAGCAGGTACTTGTCAGGCTCCGTAAGTGTCTTCAAAGAAGTGAGTGAGATATACACTTCTCCACATCCTACAAGTCTGTGTGTTACGTTTACTGACATACGTGTTTGACGATCTATTATATTAATTTTCCTTCACCACAGAAAACGTTTTTTTTAATGAGGTTTTCTAATTTTTCTCTTTTACTAAACCTTAAAACTTTTATCGGTAATGAGAAATTATTGAATAACTGCTTACTTGTCCTTTCAATAACATGATTCATAGCAACACTACAGTCTCAAAGAGCGAGCTTCTGAGTGGGAGGCATTCCAGGTGTGCAAAGGCAATGGTCTCGGGGTGCTGCCATGGAGTCCACTGAACGGGTGAGCTCCTCGCTTCAAATTATTCCTTTGACAAGATAAAATGGATGAGTTTAGTCATTGCAGGATGGAGAATCTCCAATTTTGAGCGAACAGCTAAATGTTGAATAGAAAATGTAAGAACAAGGCTTGTGCATAACACGCTATCACCTTCAATTTGAAAATAAATCAAAACCTCTTACCCCAAAACTTTGAACACAAGAAGCTTGTCGTTATGGCATCGTCGCGATAATCAAGCTCATCATTTAATGACATTATAAGCTAAAAATTGTGTCCCTCCTCTAAGAAATGTCATTTTAAAATAAATTCAAAAGCTTATCCACTGTAAACTGATTTCAAGTTTGACTTGCTTAGAACATTCTTGTCATCAGAGCCTAAACATAAGAAACTATGTTTCTCAAATATTTATTGGAGTCTAAGATAATTATTATTTGATGTATACAGTCGTATTTTCTGTGACAGATAAACGTGTTTAAGCAATCCTTGAAACGCTTTTCAGAACATGCTAAGACTCATTGCTAACAATGTGTTGAAACGAGACTTGACAGATAGCACATTCAAAGATTCAAATCTTTGACAGAGGACTGTTGACCGGTAAGGTCAGCCGAGATAAACCCCCTGAGACCGGGCGCTTGGCTGATGCCGTCCAGAAAAACTTAGACATCGACGCGGCGCCAAACTGGAACAAACTGCGAGAGAAGGAACAGATCTGGAACATTCTCGGTGTCTCCAAACGCATCGCTGAGAACCATGGTGAGCCGTCCATTCTATCCTGTCCACTTGTCAAGCTGTCAATACACGCCCATTCCAGACTCAGTTTTGCTGAAGTCTCTGTCAAAACGATTGCTAACAGAAAAGAAACATTTCCTCCTTTTTGTAAATTATTATTGACGTCTTCTTACTACCCAGTATCTTCTGTTACTTGGTTGTCACTCAGGTAAGAGTCAGGCCCAGGTGGCCATTCGCTGGCTTCTGCAGAAGGACATCGTGGCTTCTGTCATCATCGGCGCGCGCACCCTACAACAACTGGATGACAACATGGGCGCCGCCAACGGCTGGACACTGACACCGGAAGAGGTAAATCATCATGTAACAGACAGGTATAGTGTACACATTAATCAGTGCTGAGGATTGCATTTTTTTACCTTTACGATCAGAGGCTACACCTTTTGTAGCTGAGCCATGTATGTGTTCTTGGTGTATTGAGAGGAAAGGCCCAGCCTCTACAGGTTTAGTGATTGCAACACTCGCATGTCTAAACATTTAATCATGTTTCAGATGGCAGAGCTGGACAAGGTGTCGCAGCCTGAGAAGCCCTACCCGTACAGCATGGCCGACATGTTCATGGGGGACCGCGTCAACCCTTTCAACCCTTCCTGTAACCTCTGAATAGTCAAACATCAGACGTTGCGATTTGTTACCAGCCTCTTTCGGTGATTATTAGACCAGCACAAACAATTTTGCCTATGTACAGCCTATGTACAGTTTTTTTTTCAAGTTATTATGTTGAATACTACTATTGTGATGATTGTTATTTTTAATAAATGAATGTTTGTCGATATGGATTACAACGAACACAAATTATACTAGAGTGTGGACTGGTGTACCTTAGGAGGAGGATATCTTAAAGGAACAGTTAAATCTCTATTCCTTGACTATCCTCTTCCAGAAACATTTAGCCAATATATTCCTGAATCTGAATGTAACAGAGGTTCGTTCAGAATACAATACGACTGAGCCGCCATCCTAACTGTCGACATTTCTGTATGTCAAGATGTGGTTTCCAACAGCAGCCTGGATGTTGCTTCAATGCTGATGTTTTGTAGACTGCATGATGTCGACGGTCTGAGAATACAGTGCAAACCAACTCACTAATTGTGATCACTTGTGCTGCTGAATGCAAGTTCAATATAAAGTTATGTCTAGGTGTGCATTTATGTGTCGCGTGATGTGTTCATTGTTACATACTGAAAGATGAAGAGTGACTGGCATACATAGAGGTGTCTATCAGATTGTTGAATGAGACATCATTTCCAGTTATACCCCAAAAATATTGAACAGATTGGATCAGACAGTTTCACCTGCACCCTGCTGTTATGGAGACTCGTCATGAATAAGTCATTTATCACACAGCGCACACTGTAAGATAATATTAAACACATTAGGAACAAGTGGTGATGGTGGCGCCACATCAATCAATGACAGAGTTCTACCCCATACACATTTTCCGTTGTCACTTGTGTACAAAAATCTGACATGGTTTCAGCTCTTCCCCCATCATCACACACATACACATGCATGCGAAAAGACCGCATGTAAATAAATAATTCCCCTTCAGATAAAATAAAAAATTTCAAATTTAATAGAAGTGAATACATTTTTCTGATGAAGCTATTGACATCCACTAGATGTCAATAAATATTTTAATATTCGTGAAAATAAACAGCGAAATAACATGTTTGACACCATGAAAATCAACAAGCAAACAAATTAGGCCATGTCAACATTGTACAGTTTTCCCCTCGGATAAAATGGTCCAAACTAACTACTGATATCTGAATCAATAAATGTGTTATAACCTAACCGGCCACATCGAGGGATGTAGGGCCCACGAACGGCCCACTGACGACGACATAGGGGCATGGGACCAATGCTTTGTGGCCAGTTAACATCACATTTCCAACTTGCACAGTAACATCTGGGGGGGGGGTCGTCTGGGATCCTAAATCTCCGGTGCCAACTTCTCCAAGAAATGGAGTCTTTGTAGTTTAAGGCTTGTGTCAGTCACACTCGCTCGCCCACCTGCTACAAGGGTCCAGACGGACCGAGTCACAGCCATGCGTTCCACACCGACAGGTCACGTGGGGTCGCATATCCCATTAGAGCGCTGGCGGCATCTCACACACATGGCTACAACAATCAGTTCGTAGCACATACCGTGATTCACTTTTCTCAGCATCGCAGCTGCAGTTAGCTTAATTGGTGTGGGAATTGCTTCCGCGCGAGCACACAAAACACACACACACACACACACACACACGAACACGTGCGAAAATAAGCAAACACACGGTAATGGTGACCTGGGTTTGTTATCTCGAAATATCAGGGACAAAATGAACCCACTCAAAACAGAAAAAAAAAAAACGGCGACACCCTCAACTTATGCGGAATAAATTTAAGTTCGTTCTGTCCTGACAGCTCCAGAAGGATGGTGTTAAAAGCTGTATTATTTTGTTGGATTTTCCGCCATGATAGCAGCTAAGGTTATCTCGGCGAGGACCCGACAAGCAACGCACTGCAAGAGGACATTGATAACAGCGTGCACTGTGCCGACGGTGTAACTCGGTCAGGCAATCACGGGGAACACTACCACTGGTGTACGTGTGCTGGTGTCAGCAACAGGTCGGAAACACGCCAACTGCTACACAGTCCGCACTACAGGAGAACATTGACAGCCATATAAACAGAGTGGTTCACCACTGTGTCAGCTGCTGCTGCCGCTTGTGTTTGTACAGCAGGCCACCAGCACCTGGACGGACAACCTCACATCCCTCACTTTGTCGGGCTTCGCAACACTCTGCAGGTACAAACTATCATAAAGGCATTCCTGGAATTCGCAATTTTCTGTTTACTAATTTTTCTGCCTTTATACATCTTTAAATCGTGCACTATTCGTATTCGAGTATTTTAAACGCATGCGCGCACGTGTGTGTGTGTGTGTGTGTGTGTGTGTGTGTGTGTGTGTGTGTGTGTGTGTGTGAATAATGGAATTGGATTTTGCGTGTGTTTATCTGTGCGCGCGCGTATGTAGATCAATGATTGTAAGTTTTCTACCGAACGACCTAAGCGTTTCTCTCTCTTGTGAAGGCCTCCTACTCTCGTGGTAAGTGCGCTCCACTGTAAAACAGAATTAAGGTCCTCCGAGCAGCTGTCGATCTGTAATATACCCTTGTTACTGGCCCTAAGCATTGGAAGGAAATGATGGTAGAATAAGCCACTGATATGAGAAGTGAAAGATTAGAATGACTATGTTGCATTCCACCATCAATATTTGCTATCCTAGAGCCCATGAACCACTCAAATTCGCTAGCCTTGCATCCTATCGGACTCCTCCCCTTGAATTATTTTATTTTATTATTTTAATTTGCAGCCACAGGTCTGACCCTGAGCACAGCTCTACAATTATCATAATGGCTGAAAACACGATTCCCGAGTCGTCGAAATGTCCGTTGGTTTTCCTTGGCCAGACGGGGTTAAAGGTCTCCAACATTTGTCTAGGAACCCTGACCTTTGGGAAATCAACAGTCGTAAGTACCGACAGTAATCGTTAAATGGTCTGACATACGAGTTATTTTGGCTGCAGGTAACTATAGCTTTAGTGTTCTTTTAGGTAGGTGTGTTCATTTTAGATCATTCACCTTTACTGTAGTGCGCTCATTTCATTTCCTGCGTTCACTTACTGTGTCCAGTTTGTAAACCGTGCGATTTGGCATCCCAGCATACTGTTTGGCCTCATATGTGTGACATCACTCACTCGTTCACTAGTAATGGCAAATCAGGCCCAGAGATCCAGATCCATATGGACCTGGCAACCACAGCGATACCAGAACTGAACCACCTCGACACATGTAGCAACAGCAGCATTTCTCGAATGACAGCAGCAGCTGCAAACATTTTGTCGTTGATGTTTCTTACATTTTTTTTATATCCTGCATTGTATCTTGTAGTTCATACGTAACAGTTCTTCATCCATATTCCATGTATAGCAGTTATTTGCATACAAATTTACTATGGAAGTCGTGAAAACAAGTAACCTGCTTGCTGCCTACTGTAAGGGAGGAATATGGCGGCCTATTTCTTGTACCCATTTATTTTCTTATCTACCTTTTTTCATCATCCACATTTGTATAAAGAACTTTGAATGCATTTTCATCTTTTGTATCAGATACCAAGTTTAACGGACAACATAGACGAGGAGTCTGCACACAAACTGATGGATCGGTTCGCAGAGTGGGGAGGTAACTATTTTGACTCGGCGGATGTCTATGGCCCGAAGGTGTCTGAGAAGATTCTGGGAAACTGGTTACAAAAGTAAGCAGCAGTAAAATAAATAAAGTAAAAGCACAGGTGAGAGAGAATATGACATGATCACATCGAGCTCGCATTCTTAGTACTCATGTGTCAAAAGGTGAGAATCCAATATAATGGGGGTGTCATGGACCAGCATGGTTTAGGCCCAGGACAAATTAGTCGATTAAATTATGTTAATCATAGGTGTGCAGCGGTCAGGATAGCAGTCACTAATGTCTTTCTGTCCGTTTTCATGACTGACAGGCCGCGGCGATGTTTGTGGTGTATCGGCCCATAGAGGTGATGGGTAGAGTATAAGCAACTTAGGGGTATAGCGCAATGAGCAGCAGTTAGTACAATATGGATAGCGTCTATGGATAGCGTCTGGGTAGGGTAGAATAGTCTCTGAAGTCACTCATTTAGACGGGTGTATAGTTTAGAATAGATTTGTATTAGGCGCCTTTCAAGCGTACTCCAGCAGAAGACAACGGAATTACAAAGATTTGACAGCCGCAGGCAGCAGGTCTGCCTTGCATGTTGTTGTAACATGGTAAATTGAATTATATCGCTTATTGCTTCTGTTGGTTTTTTTTTACACAATGTTTGTTTCTATTGAAGGTATTAACTAAAATGACAGTCGCACATACTCTGGTCTGACCTTTTTTTAATTTAGTAGTAAAACCTTGATGTGCACTGCGTATAAAACATTTGTGCTTAAAGGACATCGCTAGCACAGTACTGTATTATGAAAACGGGAGGAACATAACACCATGTGTAAACGAATAAAGCTCGCAACCCACCTAAAACGTTACACAATCAGTGGGGCTGGCAATAAGTCTTCACATTTGCAGACAAGAGCGAGACAGGTTCGTCATCGCCACCAAGGTTCGGATGACCACGGACCCGTCCAACCCCAACGAAGTGGGACTCAGTCGGCGACACATCACACGAGCCGTGGAGGGGAGTCTGGACCGTCTACAGACAGACTTCATCGACCTTTACCAGGTTTGTCATTGTCTCTCTGTCTCAGAGACATATAGTACATGTGCTCACCAACAATGATGGGAATACGTAAGACATTGTTTATAGAGCTTCATACACAACTCTGTCAATAAATATCAACAGAAGAATAGGTGCTAGAAGCAGCAAGGAAGAAACATTTTCATCTTTAAAGACAATTTATCGCAGATCCACATCTGGGATGCTGCCGTACCCTTGGAGGAGACATTACGGACTCTGAACGATCTTGTCAGGTGTGGCAAGGTGCGCTACCTGGGGGCCAGCAACCTGTCGGGGTGGCAGCTGCAAAAGTGGATCCAGGTGCAAGAAAAGTTGGGACTGGAGCCTGTCGTATCCCTCCAGGTAAGACTCAGTGGCAATGCATTCCCCGTCTCGTTTAAGTACTCGAATGGTCAAGAAATATTTTTGTGGCTGGACGATATCAGCTACTAGGCTACATACCACTCACTTTTTAGTACTTTAACTATCTGATATTTGTACATGGCGGTTATTTTATTAATTTGATATTTGTACACGTGGGAATAATGATAATAAATGTCAGAGACTCAATGATAAACGTATGGCTTAGCTCGAAACACACAGTGTTTAACAAATAACAACAGTAAATGTCACTAAAAAGTACTAAAAGGAAGCGAAACACGATCTGTTTTAGAAAAGGTTTGGAAACGTAACGGAATAATATAAATAAAAGTTGTGCATAAGCTTGATTCAGGCAGAGGGCTTCATTTAACACTGCCATGTAAAACTACTGTTGCTGACCTGCTAAAATGTGGATGATGATGTTTGTAGCAATTCTACAACCTGCATCAGCGGACGTCCGAATGGGAGGCATTTCAGGTGTGTAAAGGTAACGGCCTGGCGGTGTTGCCTTGGAGCCCATTGAACGGGTGAGTTCATGTCTTCAGGGAGCGTCGGAGTGTTTGCACTTTAGTGGTCGATAACCTGTGAACAATTAAACCCTTTGGCTCTTGATAAACTCTCGCAGCTTGAAGACACGAAAGAATCGTTGACTTAAGTCAGTGATTACGGCATGTAGCATGTCCAAAGAGATCTCAGCCGAGGACAAAAAACAGAATAGTTTCAACCCATTGCTGCAATGTCGTCTTCTGAAAGGGGAAAAAACAGAATGAGTAAAAACTCTAATTTTCTTTCAACGGACGCTTCTATCTTAGCCCACAGCTCAGCTTCATCGAGACTCGGGTTTGACGTCTTCGCCAGTAAGGAAATCTGGGACCTTGAGGCTTTCGTTAAAATACATTTGCTGGTTTTAAAACACAAAAGAATCTTTAATCAGCGATTGCAGTAGGTCAAACGACTGAAGAGTTCTTAGGCGAGGAGAAACAGGAAAAAAGAGTTGCGGTCTATTAATACACTCTCGTCTTCTGAAAGCAAAAAACAGACGACTTGTACTGTTGCAGGGGATTGCTGACGGGAGGAATTACGAGAGATAAACCACCTGAGACAGGACGGCTGGGTCAGGAAGTAAAGCAGGACAATAGCCGGGCAGTGTGGCTAAACTGGACTAAACATCAAAAGGATGATCTCATCTGGAATGTTCTAGACGTCACCAAACGTATCGCTACTGAGCGTGGTGAGACTTCTTGTCTACAGTTCTTGTTGAGTTTGTTAAGGCTTCTCGCTTCTAGCTCTTTTTATAGTCTGCTCGTTAGCATAGATTTCACAGTTTCCCTCAAAATAACGGCAATTTCTTGACTGACTCTTGAAAACGATGATTCGTTGACTTTAACCTAATTCTTCTTAAAGAATCGCCTTTTCAGGAGAACTTAACAGAAGTGTCTTCAAGTCCAGCTAATGTGGCTGTTTGACAGGTAAAAGCATGGCCCAGGTGGCGCTCCGCTGGTTGCTGCAAAAGGACATCGTTGCCTCTGTCATCGTTGGAGCGCTCAACCAACAGCAGCTGGATGATAACATGGGCGCCGCCAGCGGCTGGACACTGACCCCGGAAAGGGTTAGTTAACACGTGATAGACATGTGACGTGTGACGTGTATTACTGTCAATCATGCCACAGACTATAAAGGACACTGACTGGTCCCTAGGGACACACACTCACCTGTCGGTGTTTGAGATATGCATGTACGACACAATAGTCCGAAAATTCCATTAATTTTAGACACCTCCTTCTTGTGTGTGTGTGTGTGTGTGTGTGTGTGTGTGTGTGTGTGTGTGTGTGTGTGTGTGTGTGTGTGTTTTCATGTTTCAGATGGCAGAGCTGGACATGGTGTCCCTGCCCGAGAAACCCTATCCATACAGCATGGCCGACATGTTCATGGGGGATCGTGTCAACCCCTTCAACCCTCCATGTAATGTCTAAATGTAGACAGACTACTATTCTACTAGTACCCTGAACGTTTAGCAGCCTCTACTATCCGGTTATTAGAATAGTACAAACATATTGCATCAGGAGTTCCCTAGTTCCCACAGTTCCATTTGTTCCAGGACGGACGAATTAGCAGAGGAGGGGTCCTATGCTTTACCTAGACAAGACTGTGAATATACTAATTTCTAAATAGCCGGACTCTTGATAGACTTTTTAATATATCATGAACCACAAAGTGAAATTACATATACCCTACTGCTCATTGGCTTGTTAACTAACATCGACTATATCTAAGATGTGAGCACAGCTCAACCTATTTCGTCGGACGTACTGGTTGCGAATGTGGCGGACAATGGCGGGGACAGGATGATGTCATTCTGTCAGTTCGATGGTAGACCTGTCAACATTATTGTTTTCTTAGAG
The DNA here is from genome assembly GCA_004794655.1 of Marisa cornuarietis. NCBI lineage: Eukaryota > Metazoa > Mollusca > Gastropoda > Architaenioglossa > Ampullariidae > Marisa > Marisa cornuarietis. Next base: position 620,979 of record SMMW01000081.1, read on the forward strand.
CCGCAAAAATGAATAAAAGAGAGATGAAATGTGTTTGTTTGTCGATACTTATCAGTGTGCTAAAGTATGTGGCCTTAAGAGCGAGGAATAAAGACTAGAGGGTACACCCGACTGCCAGACAACTCACGCGAGAACACTTCCTCAGGTGTCTAACACACAGTGATATCTCTCATGCATCTATATCAACACGCTGCTTTATTGTCATAGTGACGGTGGCACATCAGGAACCAGTCATCTAATATCATCCTTGCATCGATAAAGGGGGGGGGGAGAGCTCGTGTCCGAATTGCGAGGGGGTGACAGTGGCGGCAGCGATGGAATGTACCCTATAAAACAAATCAACAGAAGGACATCAAAGATAAATTCTTCTTTTTATTTTATCTCTATTCTCTCCTTCTATAAAATAACTCTTCAGCAAGTAGTCAAGAGCTACTTTCCTGCCATGGTTGTCGAACATTGAGTCATGTTGACCCCTAGATACAAGAACCCAAAAATGTAAGCATCCCATTAAAAAAAAAAACAGTGTGTGATAAATCTGAAGTCTTACTATGTCAAATTATATTTCATCAATGCAATTTATATCTTTTAATATCACACTTTTAAGAACTGAGACAAAGTTTGCATTTAATAAGGTATTATTCCCTACTGGTTTCACTTGAATGTCTCTTCTCTTGATCGGGCAAGTTCAAGAAAATTGAGTGTAAAACAAATCCTCTTCTCAGGGTCTAAGTGCTTCAGGCTGAGATTAAAACAAACACATTTATAAAATAAATTTCACACATAATTCATAAAATTTTACAAACCATTTTGTGCATTTTACTAAGATTAACCTGCCAACACAGAATAGAAAAATAGATGAGATGCCTACCTGACAGTGTTGGCAGTCTGCAAATGCATAAACAGGAAGACTTAGAGAATAAGGCATGAAACATTTTATCCTACCTAAGTCGTCAATCTTCTGCTGAGCTGTTTTAATTATTATACTAGTTGACCATGACTACATTACTTTGCTTTCCACTATGTTAAGTTGTTATCAGGATGTTGTCTGGTTGATTGTCTGACTAGTAACTTACAATTTTGCACTGCACTGCACTCATCACTAAACATAGCGATAAACATTATATCTAATTTTAACTACTGAATCACACACAACATTTAAAATAATAAGGTACTTATTCATAAGCTCACTATGTAACCATATCTACCCAACTAGTCACTGTGCCTGCCTGGCTAGTCACTAATCACTATATGCACTTTACCAGTCACGGACCACATATTTTTACCTAACTAGTTACTACATTATCTTTGCTTATTTATTGCACCTATCTAGTCATTATACTTATCAAGCTGTGTCACTATGTCTGCATTGTTAGTCACTATACCTGCCTGATTGGTCATGATAACTAAAGGAAGGATGTAAGCTGTGTAGGAGCTAAGTAGTGACTGGGGCGTCCTATTTCTTCCTCTTTCTCCTAATGCACCTTTTCCTTTAACTTTTTTTTTTTGTTTGTCCTTCTTATTCTCCCTATGTCACTGTAATACCTAAGCAATAAGGAATAGTCAACTGAGCCGTAATAACTGTCGTAAAAGTTGCCCTGTACAGAGGGAGAGGTGAGTAGGCTCTCATAAAGGGAAATAAGTCATACAAGACAACGTTACATAATTTATTGAGTTATTTCCCCTCGTACCCTAGTTCGCCCTTTGTTCCAGCGTATAAATTTACCTCCACGCTATTTTTATAACCAACTGCTACACAGTCTGCACTACAGGAGAACATTAACAGCGACATTAAAAGAGCGGTTTCAACGCTGTGTTTGTGAATGTGAGAGCCAAACATCGCTCACTTACTTGGTTGTGCACCGCTACACTGTGCAGGTACAATCTTACGGGCATTTGTGCTACTTACTATTTTTCTCTTTGTAGTTCTCCTGTCTTCGTACGTCTTTTACTCGTGTGTTAGCACAGTCTACTAGTATGTTAAGTCCAAGCACAGACGTGTGTGCGTGTTTGTGAGAGAGAGAGCGTGTGTGTAGCTTTGCGCGTTTTTGATGTGGTGGTTCTGTGTGTTGTGTTGGACTCTGTGTGTGTATTGTGTGTCAGTTGTGTGAGTTATGTGTGTGTGTGTGTGTGTAAGCGAGAGAGTGTAAATACACTTGTGACTTTGCGCGCGTGTGTGTGTGTGCATTTGAGGTGTACCATACTGAAGTAGCGAAATGCTCAATATCACAGTAGAACCAGCATATTCGAACTTCGAGCACAAACTTTTTATTGAGCAGTTCGAGCCCATTTCATGGAGAACATGAATAACAGCAGCAATCATCATTAACATCTTCATATACTGGAATGTGGAATAAACACAAATAAAATTCCCTTTTGTTAGAGCAGTTATGTAAGAACAGCAACAAATAGCAGTCATCATTATCTTACATCAGAACATACACACTGAGAGAATTGTACTGAACACCTGTCTTCAGGCCATTGATTATGTACACATAGCAACATAAACTAAATGAAAATATTGCAGAATTCTTTTGAGTAAAGGAAAATCTAAAATAAAAGATTTCGATTAAGAAAGTAGGCATTTCAGTATGTATCAGAGATTGATTTATTTTTTATTGCTTTAAGAGCATAGCTCCAGGAAGTGTGTGAGCATCTATCAAAATAAGAACACAATCCAGTAATAAACAATGTCAACACCAGTTATTCTCAACTTTTATACACACATATACCAAGAAACTCCTCACATGCACTTCAAAACTCAGCATTTGTGAATATAACTACTCTCTCTTTCACACACACACATACGCACATACACAAACCATGCTCATACATCATTATCCTGAATCTAAACATCATATATGGAGAGCCATTACATCTTAAAAGAGAGAAATCCTCACAGCCATGGGCCATCAAAACAAAGCTTAAGTGGTTTGTACCATTCTTACACACACATGCACTCACTCACCAGTTAATGCCAACCTCCGGTTTTTAACAATTATAAATATATATAAAAAAATATAATATAAATAAAATTACCCAATCGCATAAGTTTTATTTGTACTGCAGAAAAAGACATATGGACCTATAGACATAAAAACTGTATATATATATATATAGACTTATAGGCTCTTCTAGTCTTACAGACCAATAGACTGCTTCCCTATCGGACACATTGGCTAGATGCTGTGATCTACTCATCAATGTACATCTATCATTGTGTGTGTGGAAAAAGTTACAGAAATTTACAATGTCCCTGTTAAAACAAGTTTACATAGTCTTGCAATCACAAATATAAATCACACACCCATAAATACACACACACCCTCCTTAAGGCGGCAGATCCTTATTTCTCCTTGTAAATGCTTTTTAATGAAAACATGCAAAGCCCCGTGTCCAAATCGGGTTACTGTCCAACATTAGGATAGAAAGCATAAAGCAGGATGGATATTGCTGGACTTTTGGGGGATGTATTTTTCACATATATCTGGGACAAATAAATACAAAATGCAGCTTAGATTGTTTGTTGCAGAATGGACATTGTGCAAAGAGCATTGTTGAGCAGTAATTAAGTTTATGGTAGTTTAAGTCAGTTGTCCCTAATCTAAGCTTAATCTATGCATTTCTAAAGCCAATATGTTTAATTTCTGAGAGCTACACATTCTGAGAAATTCTTAATTTAAATATACTGTAGAAGGGGAAATGTTGACTGTTAATCATATCATGCCACTCTCGTTGGTAACAATCTCTCAGCTTGAACTTAAATGCTTTCAGAAACAATATCCCCCACCCCCTTGGTTCTCTCATACACATCCAATACCATATTTATACAATATAATGATGATATTATACAGCCAAGTAATCTTATTATTTAGAAAGCTAAAGTATAGCATTTTATAGACTTTTCTTGCCAAGACCACAATAACACAACAATAGGTCACGTATGTTCCTGCTTTCGAGAATCCTTCTTGTGCTTTCTACAAACACTTTATGCATTTACTGTGTGAGTATCCTGTCACGTGCGTTCACTAGCGCATCAGCTTAAGATGTCGATGACAAGGCTACGGCAGGAATCAAACGATTCATCATCAGGCGTCTCGGTTTCCCGAAATAAAATAAAATTTTATCTTCGCGAATAGATTTCACAACTTTCAATCATTTTCTCGAGAAGCTGACTTTGTCCTTCGTTTGTTTATGTACTTCCTAAGTAATTTCTATGTCGTCTGTTTTCTTTTTTACACATTGATGGACATTGTCAAGCTGTCATTGTATTCTGCACACAGCACCTTTGAACTCGCGACGTTCATCCAGTACTTCGGGAAACATTGTCGTAATTGGCTTACCTGCAACACTCTTTTCGTCTCCCCTTCTCTTGTGTTTCTTTTCTTGTCTGTTTTTGTTGTTTTGTTTGTTTGCTTTAGGTCTGGGGCGTTGAGTGATTATCTTAACTCCCTCCCGCCTGCAACTCGGACCTAGTGTAGTAAGGGATGGAGGTGGAACAAGACCAGTGTCTAACTTGGTGTCAGGTGACACCTAATCTTTCCTGTAGGACAAGTGTTGGTGGTAACACACGACAGCGTTTTCCCCATTACACCCCTCAAAATGTTTCTCGTTCACTTGTGACTGCAATCTACTCTAGTGGTTAGTAGGCTCCACTGTGGAACAGAAGGTCCATCAAGCAACTGTCTGTTTGAAATGGATTCCTGATACTAGCCCGAGACATGGGAAGGCATAGACTAGGAAAGGAAAATGTTCGATCCCCCTTTCCATATTTCCTAATTACCGCGAACCACTTAAGTTCCTTATTACTGCCACCTAAAGCAGAGGGATTCCTGACCTTCAGTTTAATTTGCAGTCCCAAGTCTGACTGCACGTTTGTCAAGATGGCAGAAAGCACAATACCTGAATCGTCGAAATGCCCGTTGGTATTCCTTGGCAAGACGGGGCTAAAGGTCTCCAACATGTGTCTGGGCACCATGACGTTTGGAAAATCAACATCCGTAAGTACCGACAGAAATGGTTGCTTGGCCTGACATGCGAGCTCTTCTTGCTACAAACAACTTGCTTTAATGTTCATTAAATTTACAGTGTTCATTGACTGTGTCCCTTTGATAAAGATATATTTTAGGTGTTACTCATTATAGAAAACTTTGTTTGTATAATCTGTGAGTGCAGATTAAGTGTGTCAAGGCTCGTTCGCTATAATATGTGTGGCATCACTTACTTGTCTTTAGGGATTAAGACTAGAAATCCAGATTCAGATAACCCTGGAACTAGCGATAACCAGACGCAACAAAATTTGCAGAAGCAGTAGAATCAGCAACTCACTATATATATATATATATATCCAAATATATTCTTATAGCCTGTATTATATATATATATGTGTGTGTGCACTGTATCTAAAAGTTTTAGTACACAACTTTCTTCGATATAGGTCTCCGTTCATAGTATAGTTCATAGTAGATTTTCCTCGAATACAGATCAGCTATGAAAGTCGTGAAAGAAGTAACCCTGATGCTGTCCCCAAAAGGAATGACCATATGGTGGCCTATTTCTCGTACCGTTACTTCAGTTTTTACCTGTTTGCTTCGGCCCTGTTGACACGTTGTTATGTTGAATGCATTTTCATCCTTTTGACAGCTACAAGTTTTATCTGACAACATAGACGAGGAGTCTGCACACAAGCTTATGGATCGGTTTGTGGAGTGGGGAGGTAACTTTATTGACACTGCGGATGTCTACGGCCCTAGGGAGTCTGAAAGGATTTTGGGCACCTGGTTAAAAAAGTAAGTGACAATAACATAAATTGAGTAGACACGCTGGCATTAGTTGACTGACTATCTTAGTACACGGGGTACTCAAAAGGTGAGAATGCGGTACACTGGTGTCAAAAGTTGAGAATGCTGTACACTGGTGTCAAAAAAATAAGAATACAATACAGGGCTAAATTAACTGATTAAGGACTGTTTACATTTTATTGTCCATGCTAGTATGTGTGAAACTGAAGTATTTGTTTTGTTGAAAACTGCTAAGCATGGCATTCCACACCTGTGAAAGAAATTTTTTATTTGTTTGCATGTTCTAATTTTTTTTTTTTTTTTGCTTGGTATATTCTTGGCTAATAATGATATTGTTTACCGCTGCTGAAGGGTTTTTCTTCATTTGCACAAGAATTGTCTCCCCCTGGCGGTAGCTTTGGTCTGAAAGTGTTACATTATTTTAAGCTTCCATATACTCGCGTAGCTGGGACTATTTTAATATGTTATTATTTTATTAGATTTAAATTATACTTTTCCACTTTTCTAATTGTAATACATATTTATTTTAATGTTTATACCTTTCCTGGTCTAATCCTCTTGCGTTATTTACAATCTACAAATACTCGCGTAGCTGTGACCATTATCTTTTTATTTCTTTCCCATCCACTTAATACAAAACATTGTATGAGTAACTTTGTTTCCTTTTGCGAAAAAAAAGATAGCTGACTGTTGTATTGAGAAATGACAGGACAATGTTCACTAAGCATAAATGAATAAACGTCACACGAGCAGTGGGGCTGGCAGTAAGTCTTTACATAACTTTGCAGACAAGAGCGAGACAAGTTTGTGATCGCCACCAAGGTTCGCAATTCCATGGACCCCTCCGACCCCAACAAAGTGGGGCTCAGCCGGCGACACATCACACGAGCCGTGGAGGAGAGTCTGGGCCGGCTACAGACAGACTTCATCGATCTTTACCAGGTCTTTTATTATCTTTCTTTCTAATAATGGAACTTTTGTTTACCAGCAATGATGGGCTGAGGGGAGAGACTGAAGCTCACGTTCGGTATACAAATCTGTCTATAAACATCAGTAGGTAAACAGTCACTTCTCACGTAAACATCTTTTCACGTAATTTATCGCAGATTCACCTCTGGGATGCTGCCGTACCCTTGGAGGAGACCTTACGGACTCTAAACGATCTTGTCAGGTGTGGCAAGGTGCGCTACCTGGGGGCCAGCAACCTGTTAGGGTGGCAGCTGCAGAAGTGTATTCAGGTGCAAGAAAAGTTGGGACTGGAACCTGTCGTATCTCTCCAGGTAAGACTCAGCGGCAACAGTTTTCCCGTGTCTTTTGTTTACTCGGATGCTCAAGGACTTTTTTCTTGCCCTCGACGATATTAGTTACGAAGTTACATGCTACTCACCTTTAATTATTTTATTTACCTGATATTTGTACATGGCGGTTCAATGATAATTAATACCATTAATTGAATGATAAGCGGATGGCTTGGTAAAAAACACAGTGTTTAAGTACAGGAAGATTCCAATTTGAGAAAAGAAAAAAGCAACTGACGATATGTTTTAGAAAGGACTGGAAACTCAAACGGAATTCGTCGAACGAAAATTGTGCATAAACTTGATTGAGGTTGAAGGCTTCATTTCACCCCTCATGTAAAAATATTGTTGCTGAACTGCTACAATGTGGATGATGTTGTTTGTAGCAATTGTACAACCTGCATCAGCGGACGTCCGAATGGGAGGCATTTCAGGTGTGTAAAGGTAACGGCCTGGCGGTGTTGACATGGAGCCCATTGAACGGGTGAGTTCTTGTCTTCAGGTCGACTCGACGTCATTGCGTTTTAGTGGTCGATAACATCACCAAAGAAATCTCGACCGTAGAGAGAAAACAAGGAATAATTGCAACCCATTGATGCAATCTCATTTTCGGAAAGGGGAATCCATACAGAATAATTAACTACTCTCCTTTCACCAACGCCTCTCATTTAGCCTACAGTTTAGCTTCATTGGGACTCGGATTTGACACCTTACCTGTTAGCAACATCTAGGATTTTATGACTAAGAATAATTGTCGCTGGTTAAGGACATAAAAAAATCTTTTGACTTTAAACAGCGGTTACGGCAGGTAACATGATCAGATAACAAGGAGAAGTTTGTACTGTTGCAGGGGATTGCTGACGGGTGAAATTACGCGAGATAAACCACCCGAGACAGGACGGCTTGGTCAGGAAGTAAAGCAGGACAATAGCCGAGCAGTGTGGCTAAACTGGACTAAGCATCAAAAAGACGATCACATCTGGAATGTTCTAGATGTCACCAAACGTATCGCTACCGAGCGTGGTGAGAATTCTTGTTTACAGTTCCTGTTAAGTATGTTAGGGCTTCTCGTGTCTAGCTCTTCTTACGGTCTGATTAGCACTGTCGCGAACTTCCCGCGGACATGCGCACTCTTTCTAATAAACAACACGAGATCGCTTCAGTTCAGGACGTCCCTTCCCGGATAAATACTTATTATACACAACGTCAAGTGAAATTGTTCAAAAACAAGAGACTCTGAGGCTAGGCAGTCCAGTCAATAATCAGTAACAAAGTTTAGTAAAATCCCAATAGTGCAAAATACTACAACACAAGCAAAAAAAGCCAAATATTAGCAGTTACTAAAACTGCACACACAAACAAGTTTACAGCAGTTACCAGACCGCACACAGGTCTTCAGCAGTCACTAAAACTCCATACACACAAGTCTACCGTAGTTACTAGTCACTTATTATGTTCAACACCACTGGCTTACCCGGCAGAGCGCGATGAGCCACTATGGTGGCTGTGCTCCACGATCGTGATTTTCTCTTTGCACGATTGAGGCCCTCCAGGCAGAAAACAATGAGCGACGATACACTTACTATCGTGGCTCGTGCTCCACGAGCTTGGCTCTGCAGTTTCACTATCGTCTTCAAAATCGTAAATTTAAAGCCCATGTTTTTGAACATGGTAATATTTTTATCCTGGGCTAAGAGGGCTACATACCCACCCCTGTCATACTAGACCAGGTGTGAGCACTGCCTGACCCGCACGTGGAGTTCGCAAATCTCGTGGCCCCACGCTTTCCAGGAAATACACTGACAGGTCAATAGCAAGTTCGCATCTACCCCCTGTCCCACTCTAACTCTTATCCGCTACAAGCACAGATTTCACGGCTGCAGTTTTCCTCAAATTGACGGCCATCTTTTATTGTTTAGATCCGTCTCTTCACTGACTCGAAAATGATGATCCGTTAGCTATGACCTAATTCTTATGAACGAATCGCCTTTTCAAGAGAACTTAACAGAACTGTCTTCAAGTCAACTAATGTGGTTGTCTAACAGGTAAAAGTCAGGCCCAGGTGGCGCTCCGCTGGCTGCTGCAAAAGGACATCGTAGCTTCCGTCATCACTGGAGTTTTGAACCAACAGCAGCTGGACGAAAACATGGGCGCCGCCAGCGGCTGGATACTGACTCCGGAAGAGGTTAGTTAACACGTGATAGACATGTCACCTGCGATGTGTGATACTGTCACTCACTCATGCCTCAGGCTATAAAGGACTTGTCCCCATAGACACACGCTCACTTGTCGGTGTCGTCCGTTTGAGATGTACACGCTTGAAACAATAGTCCAAAAGTTCAATTTGTTTTAGACACATTAATTTGCGTTAAGTGTACGATGCACGAGCTTTCTGCGTCCTCTCAGAAATAGTCGAGCCCACCTCTCCTTCTAGTTAGTGTATGTGTTCATGTTTCAGGTGGCAGAGCTGGACATGGTGTCCCAGCCTGAGAAGCCCTATCCTTACAGCATGGCCGACATGTTCATGGGGGATCGTGTCAACCCCTTCAACCCTCCGTGTAATGTCTAAATGTAGACAGACTACTACTCTACTATTACTCAGAACTCTTACCAACCACTGCTATTGGTTTATTAGATAAGTTCAAACACATCAGGAACTTTAGGCATCTGTTATAACCCTAGTTCGCGATGCTAACCATTTGTTCCAGGACGGACGATCCTGGAGAACAAGGGTCCTATGCCTCCTAGACAAGACTGTGACTATACTAGTTTCAAACAATCCCTAAAAAGCCGGACTTTAAATAAACTATTTAATATTTTAGGAAAGAAGCATGAAGTGACATATACACTCCATCTCAGTAGTTTGTCAACAGTGCGACACTGAATTTGTGTGAGATGTGAACACAACTCACAGCTTTGAGGAAATGTGTTTTGATGTTTAATAACAGGTGGTGTCTGATATATTTTGATCTGAATAGCTGGGGACACTCATTTACTCAATGTGGTGTCATCCTGTCAGTTAGATGGTTGATCATTTTGTCTCAAAGCCGTCTGTAAATGAATAAAAGAGAGAAAAAAAGATGTTTGACACTACGTGAATATTTGACAGTATGTGATGTGGAGAGAGATAGTGAGAGACTTGTGCACTCGACTTCCAAACAACTCACGGCTAGAGAACTTTTTAACTACTTTAACTTCTTTTCACACATAATAAACTTCCTTTCCAAGAAAGGATAAGCTAGTGTCCTTTGGCTTCTCTTTCAGAGTCTACCTGAAGACACAGGTGCATCTTGATTGTCTAAAACTATAAATCGCACATAAAGCTATCTATCTCTTGTGCTAGAAAGTTTTGTTATAAAATACAAAATATTGAGTCTGTTTACTGTCTCTTTTTAGCAGTAGCAGTATAAAGTATATTTAAGTTTTTTCTTGAGTATTGATTTTTGTTTTCACTTTGCCTGGTTTGAGGTGTCATCTGTGTGTTTGGCCTCCACTTCTGTATCAAAGTCTTCAACATCAAAGGCAGACATTTTAGACTTCTGAACTTTTTTTTTAATTATTTCTCTTTTTTTATTTTTCCTTTTCAAATTAAAAATCATACACATGAATATTTTGCAAAGCAGGACAAAATGATTAAAATTTCATTTTAGTTGCTGCATATATCTTTGGCCTTGAATATCCTCAGAAGAAGTAAATATATGTCACATGATGTATTTTAATTGTTACTGAGATTAGATACATGAGATATACACAGAGCAGAGAACTCATAAGTGACCATGACCTTTCTGTATCAATCTGTGAGGATCTGAAGACTGAGATGATGAGCCTAGAAGTCTGGGTCTGTCTGCAAATTTAACCAGCTTGTTGCCATTGGCTAGTCATAGTCTGGATGTAAAAAATCTTAATAGTGTTTTCTTAATAAGTCACCATCCCACTGAAACAATAAAACAAAAAGTGTCTGTGATACAGCTGAAGCCTACGTTGAATTATATTTTATCACTGCAATTTATATATTTTGATATCATACTTCTAAGAACTGAAACAGGGTTTGCATTTTATAAAGTATTTGTCCCTATTGGTTTTACTTGAAAGCCTGTCTCCTGGTGGGTCTAATTCTCAAGAAAATTGAGTGTAAATCAAGTTTTCTTCTAAAGGTCTAAGTGGTTCAGGCTGACATTAAAACCAACATGTTAGTATAATGAATTTAACTCATAGTTCATAATGGTTTGTAAAATATTTTGTGTATTTCAATAGGATTAATCTGCCACTACTGATGAAAAGAGATGTCTTTCCTGACAGTTTTGACAGTTTGCTTAATGCTTAAACGGGAAGACTTGCAGAATAAGGCATGAAACATTAAGTCGCTGGTCACCTGCTGAGCTGCTTTAATTATTATACTAGTTGACCATGAATACATCACTTTGCTTTCCACTATGTCAAGTTGTAAGTAGCATGTTGATTGTCTGGACTAAGATTAGTAGTTTAAAATTCTTCAATGCACTCTACATTATACATAATTATAAATATTATCTCTAATTTTAATAACTGCACCACACACAACATTTAAAATAATTTTAAGGTACTTATTCATAAGGTCATTATGTGACCATATCTACCCATCTAGTCACTGTGCCTGCCTAGTTAGTCACTACAAACTGTTTACTAGTCATGGTACCCACATATAGTTACCTAACTAGCTACTACAGTTATATCTGCTTATATACTGTACCTAGTCATTATATTAATCAAGCCAGTCACTAGGTCTGTATTATTAGTCACTATACCTGCCTGATTGGCCATAATAACTAAAGAAAGGGTGTAAGCTGTGTAGGATCTAAGGATTAACTGGGATGACATATTTTTTCTTCTTTGCATTTGTCCCTTTAGTTTATTTTGTTTGTTTCTCCATGTCCTCCTTTTGTCGCTGTAATACCTAAACAATAAAGAATAGTTAACGGTGCAGTAATAACTGTTGTCATCGAATAACTGTTGAAATAAGGTGAGAGTTGGAAGACTCTCTGAAAAAGGGAAAGAAGTCATAGCAGACAAGGTTGTCTATTTGTCTAGTTCTCTCCCCTTGTACCCCAGTTCCCCATTTGTTTTGTCCCAACATTAATCAGGTCTGCGTTATCATGTGTGATAAATGTCCAAAATATATGTCTAATTAAAATGTTTACCTCTTACTTCATCTTCAGCCCATAATGAGTCTCAATGCAATGCCAGTTCAGTCTTTATGATTTGGACATTAGGTTTGCAATCGTATACAGTGTATTAAATATACACAAATACACACACCTACTGACCTGAAAAAGGTTAGAGGACGACCTTCACCTTTACACACGCTCAAGCGCGGTCGTCATGACCTGTGTTTCTGTGTTTGTGAACTGGAAATATCAGGAAGGAAATGAGGAACAGATAACGGTGCCAAGCTGTATACTCTTATATGAGCCAGGACTCAATTCGTTCAGTTCAGAAAACTCGATCCTGCTCGTGCTGAGAGCAAGCTGACCCTCGCAAGCAATGCACTGCAAGAGAACATTGATAACAGCAAAGCACTGCAAGAGAACATTGATAACAGCAAAGCACTGGCCTGACACAGTAACTCGGTCACAGGTAATCATGGTGTCACGACTGCTGGTGTCAGTAACTGGGTTAACTCGCCAACTGCTACACAGTCCGCACTACAAGAGAACATTGACAGCCATATAAAAAGAGCGGCTTCAACACCGTGTCATTTGCTGCTTCACTTTGTGTCTGTGTGTGTGTGTGTGTGAGTGTGTGCATGTGTACAGCAAGACACCAGGAGCGGGGAGACAGCAACTAACTTGATCGTGTATCCTTGGACTGTGCAGGTGCGAGCATAGTCATACGGGTATTTCTGGTATTTGCCATTTTTATTTTTACTTTTGTAATTCTCCTGTCTTTGTTTCGTGTGTCACCTCATTCTAGTATTTTAAGAGCAAGTGCAGACACGTGCGCGTGTGTGTGTGTGTGTGTGTGTGTGTGTTTGGTGCTGTGTGTGAGAGAGAGAGTGAGAAAGTGTGACTTTACCTCTGTGTGTGTGTGTGTGCACTCGAGAACGTGTAGGTATACCAACGATTGTAAGTATAGGTGTACCACACTAACTGCTTAGCTAAATGTTCGACCTCATCCACATCAGAGCAGAGTCAACACGCTTTAGTGAAACATAAAGCGTGAGGCTTATTGAGTGATTATTTTTCCCCCTGCCACCAGGACTCAGTTACGGTGGGTTGTTAGGGGTTGGAAGTGGAGCAGGACTAGCGTCCATGTTGGCGTCACGTGACCTTAAGTACGCGTGTCAGGGGTTACACATAATAGCGTTTTCTGCTAAACACCCTCAATGTTTTTCTTTTACTTGTTACTGCTCCCTACCCTAGTGGTTAGTAAGATACATTTTGGAACAAAAATCCATCAAGCACCTCCTTCAATGTTATTTTCCTTTGCAGTCACAAGTCTGTCGACCCTGAACACAACTGTACATTTATCAAGATGGCGGAAAGCACAATTCCTGAGTCGTCGAAATGTCCGTTGGTATTCCTTGGCAAGACGGGGCTAAAGGTCTCCAACATGTGTCTGGGCACCCTCACCTTTGGAAAATCAACATCCGTAAGTACGGACAGTAACGGTTGCTTGGCTTGACATGCGAGCTCTTCTGGCTACAAGTAACTAGATTTAGTGTTCCTTTAATTTACTGCGTTCATGTACTGTGTCCATTTGGTGAAGAGATATTTTGGCATACTATGTTTACTCATTATAAAAGACTTAGTTTCTGTAATCTGTTAGTGCAGTATGCTCATTAAGGCTCGTTTGCTGTAACACGTGTGACATCACTTACTCCTCCATGGGAATTAGCCCACAGACCACCATTGAGATAAAGCAAATGCGATAATAATACGGGACAAGCTTTGCAAAAACAGCCGCATCAGCAAATCTCGAATGAATGCTGATTTTTTTTAATTTTTGTTTTTTGTCACTCTCTGTATATATCGCAAAGATTCTGATATCTTGTATTAGATATACTTATGTAAATATATATTCATTGTATCGAAAATTTCTAATACACAACTTTCTTCTACATAGACCTTGGTTCATAGTATAACATTTTCTCGAATACAGATTAGCTATGAAATCTGGGAAACAAGAAACACTGATGCTGTCCACAGAAAGAGAGGAACACGGCGACCTGTTTCTTTTTACCGTTACCTCAGTTTTTACCTTCTTGCTTTATTCCTGTTGACAACCAATCTTTAATGCATTTTAATCCTTTTTTACAGCTGCAAGTTTTATCTGACAACATAGATGAGGAGTCTGCACACAAACTGATGGATCGGTTTGTGGAGTGGGGAGGTAACTTCTTTGACACGGCGGATATCTACGGCCCTAAGGCGTCTGAGAGGATTTTGGGCACCTGGTTAAAAAAGTAAGTGACAGTAAAATAAATCGAGTAGACATGCTGGCATTAGTTGACTGAGTCTTAAGTGGTACTCAGAAGGTGAGAATGCAGTAAACGGATATCAAAATATAAGAATACCATACCAAACTGATTAACGAGAGTCTTATGTGTTTTTGTCCACACTATTAGGGGTTAAACTGAAGCTACTTAATGATTTGAAAACTACATTACCTAAGTACGGCATTCCACACCTGTTTGCATGTTCTTGTTATATATGTCCTTGGTATATATTTGGCTAGTAATCATAGTGTTTATTGCTGTGATTATTATTTTTATACTTTATTTTTATTAGATATACTTTATACTTTTATATTTTTACATTTGTAATAGATGTTTTTTGTAATATTTTTTTACATTTTTTCTGGTCTAATTTTCTTGCATAAGTTACCCCAGTAACTGTGACCATTAATTTTTCATTCCTTCTCTATCCATGAATTACAAAACATTGTATGAGTCAATTTGTTCCTCAAACCATATCGCCAGGTGAGAGATGTAATGAGAAACGGCAGAAAAATAACACCATGTGTAAATGAATAAAGCTCGTGATAGGTGGCAAATGTTCGCAGTGGGGCTGGCAATAAGTCTTTACATACCTTTGCAGACAAGAGCGAGACAGGTTCGTCATCGCCACCAAGGTTCGCATGCCCACGGACCCGTCCAACCCCAACGAGGTGGGACTCAGCCGGCGACACATCACACGAGCCGTGGAGGGGAGTCTGGACCGTCTACAGACAGACTTCATCGACCTTTACCAGGTTTTTTATTATCTTTCTCTCTCACAGATACCTTTAACTTTTGTTTACCGACAATGATGGGCTTACACGAGGCATTGTTGCTCGTGTTTGGTAAACAAATCTGCTCACAAATATCAGCAGGTTAACAGAAGCTTCTCACGCAAATATCTCTTTACGTAAATTCAGATCCACCTCTGGGATGCTGCTGTACCTTTGGAGGAGACATTACGGACTCTGAACGACCTCGTCAGGTGTGGCAAGGTGCGCTACCTGGGGGCCAGCAACCTGTCGGGCTGGCAGCTGCAAAAGTGGATTCAGGTGCAAGAAAAGTTGGGACTGGAGCCTGTCGTATCCCTCCAGGTAAGACTCAGTTGCAATACTTTTGGTTACTGAGGTTTTTTTTTAAAGAAATCTTTTCGTGTGATGGACCGTGTCAAATAGGCGACTGGCCCTTCACATTTTATTCACTCCTGCTGTATGATGTCTGTTGATGGCGGCTCAGATAATTCAAGAATGAGCATATGGCTTAGCAAGAAACATAAAATACTAAGGTGCAGAAAGTTACACATTTGTTACAAAATACAAAAATAACTGAATTTCACAGTACTTTACAAAGGAAAGGAAGCTGCAAATTCGTTAACCGAAAAAAGAGTATGTAATCTTGATTCACGTTAAGGTGTTTGTTTCGTACTGCTATGAGAAGATATTGATGCTGATGTGATACAATTTGCATAATGTGATCCGCAGCAAAATTACAATCTGAAAGAGCGGGCGTCCGAATGGGAGGCATTTCAAGTTTGCAAAGGAAACGGCCTGGCGGTTCTGCCATGGAGTCCACTGAGCGGGTAAATCCATGTCTTTAGACCAATTGGACGACTTTAGGATTTAGCGACTGCTGACCTGTGAACCACTACACCATAAGGATATCTGACAAAAACAACAGAAATTAGTTTTTTAAATCACACATAACAAAAAGAATCAGTAACAGTTCTATCCTTACGACGAAAGCTTGTGATATATAAATTAAATGCTGTTCGCCTCTCAACTTTCTTAAAGCCTAGGGTATGACAGTCTTCACCAAGAGGAAAATCTAAAACATTGAGGATCGTGTTTGAAAAATTTTCGCAGCTTCAAGTCACGAAAGGATATTTTTATTTTAGCCAGCGATCTTGATCTTGTCACATGACCTCAGAGACGTGAAGAAGCAACAAGGAAGAGTTGCGGTTATTTGGTGCACCCCCGTTAGAAACAGTTTGTTCTGTTGCAGGGGAGTGTTGGCGGGAGAAGTAACGCGAGATAAGCCACCGGAGACAGGACGCCTGGGCGAGGCAGTAAGACAAGGAAGTAACCTGGGTGGCTCACCAAACTGGAATAAGCTTCGACAAGATGACCGCATCTGGAATGTTCTGGATGCTCTTAAACAAGTCGCCACCAAGCGTGGTGAGAATTCCTACATATAGCTCTTGTTTATTTAGATAGATAGATAGATAGATAGATAGATAGATAGATAGATAGATAGATAGATAGATAGATAGATAGATAGATAGATAGATAGATAGATAGATAGATAGATAGATAGATCTCTTGTTAAGCTTGGTGAGACCTTGCTTATAGCTCTTCACACAGATTTCACGGTTACAGTTTTCCAAAAAGAGAAGGCCATCCTTACTTTGTAGAATCTTTACTGACTCAGCTGACAATACCAAAAATGATGGGTTTTTTGGTTTTGTTTTCTTTTTTGTTTAAGTCTTATAAGCCAGTCGCCTTTTCATGTGAACTTAAGGTAATAAATACTCTTCAAATTATATGGCTGTCTCACAGGTAAAAGCATGGCCCAGGTGACACTCCGCTGGCTGCTGCAAAAGGACATCGTTGCCTCCGTCATTATCGGAGCGCTCAACCAAGAGCAGCTGGACGAAAACATGGGCGCTGCCACCGGCTGGTCACTTACCCCGGACGAGGTAACACATGACAGACCTTTGGCCTGTAATATTTCTTGCTCCACTTACTAATGTCACAGGTAATAACGAACACTTACTGTCCCAAGGCGCTCACACTCACCTGACAGTCTTGTACATACGTGATGTAACACACGCCTCATACATCTCAACGACTTTTAAACAGTTTTCACCAGAGGTTATTAATGCTGTACTTACAAAGTACAGATATTTTCTTCCTCTGAAAAGTAGTAGACAGTTCTCTCCCATCCTTATCTCTTCATCTTGTGTATGTGTTCATGCTTCAGATGGCAGAGCTGGACAAGGTGTCGCAGCCCGAGAAGCCCTATCCTTACAGCATGGCCGACATGTTCATGGGGGATCGGGTCAACCCCTTCTACCCTCCGTGTGACTTCTAAATGTGGGCCGATTACTATTCTACTGCTATTCTAGATTGCAACTAGACTTTACCAAATCGGCTATCGGACGACAACAAAATTTGCCAATGGAAGTCGGTCTTAAAGATTTACTGGCCACGGTTGTAAGGATTGCGTGTCGGTAGCGTTTGCTGATGTAGACCTCAGTGAAAAGATTTCATTTTTGTCTGATTTTTCACTTTAGAACACTTGGAAATCTAAGCATCAAAGAGGACATTTGTTGATGTGGACCTCAATGCAATAGCAACTGCAGTTTGTCTGTCTCGCTCCCAGTTCCTACTGTTAACCATTTGTTATAGGTAGGACGATTCAGCATAGCAACAACACTGTGAGTATGCTAGTATCAAACAATTCCTAAACACAACTCACAATTTGAGGAAATGTGTTTTCATATTACTTGTCTAATGTGTTTGTCGTGAGTAGTGGACGACACGAAGGTACACAAGGTGGTATCTTTTTGTCAGCTGGATGGTTGAGTATGACATGCCAACATCAGTTTGCCTTATAGCCGCCAAAAATGAATAAAATTGAGAACAAATGTGCTTGATACTTTGTTTATATTTCTCAGTATGATTGTGGTGAGTGAGCGGGAGGAAGAGACTTGTACACCCGACGGCCAGACAACTCACCGCGATAACACTTTCTCAGATAGCTATCCCTCCCCCTGTTGTCATGGTGACCGCGGTTAGTCAGGAAACAGTCATCTTCTATCCCGCATGCATCAAAAAAGAAAATTAATAAGAGTAATAAGCCGCCTGCCTGGAGGCGTGGTCGGGTGGTGAAGGCTGCTACGGAGTGTACAATGGGAAACAAATGAACAGAAGAATATCGAAAATTAACTTTTCTCTTTTATTTTTTTCTCGTCTATCTCCTTCGATAAAACAACTCTTTAGCAAGTAGTCAAGAGTTACTTTCCTTTCATCAACCATGGTTGTCGAACAAACATTGCTTCACATCGACCTCGAGCTACGAGAACTCGAAATATCAGGGACTGAGCTGGGTCACAGTGCTGTCATGTACCGGGTATTCAAACGAAACACAGAAAAGTTCAAGACTAAAGTTACTGTCGGTGGCTAAAGAAGATCTTAAAGGATGCCTGATGTAAAATAGTCGAGAAACAATGCTTTGCGGGTCGACATTGATAACAGGATATAAATAGAACGAAAGAGCATAACATGGTAACAGTCGTACACCGTATGAATGATGCTGTAGTACTGATGTCGGGGATACGCCAGGAACTAGTGAAATGCTACATAACACTAACAGAAGCAGAGCAATGATAATACATCATTAAAGCTAATAAACTACCTGGGCACCATTCTGTCTGCTGCTGTAGTTTGATTCACGGTGTGTGTGTGTGTGTGTGTGTGTGTGTGTGTGTGTGTGTGTGTGTGTGTGTGTGTGTGTGTGTGTGTGTTCAGCACGATTTCGATAATCGGAGTACAATCAGACATCAAACAATCTACAAGTACAAGTTGGAATAATGAAAACATTTCTTGGAAGTGTATGCTCGATTATCTTGCCGTGTAGCTTTTTCTCCTTCTTTTACGGATTTTACTGATCCGATAATGCAGCTGTTAAGCTTCAACGTGCTTGTATGCGTGCCTATAGTGCTAGAGTGCATGTTCGTATGTAAATTTCCATAAAATTAGTTCTTCAGTAAATGATATTCTCTTGTTCACAATTTGTCATCCTGCAAATATCTCGGACGAGTCCACAAGGTAGAGTGTAATATACAGCGACCATTTAAACTCCGCTCTTAATCACAAACGTATATCTCTAATGAACATGTGTTCATGGTCGACTAACATACACACATTTTCCTTCTGCATTCCGTCTGGACATGTAACAGTAACGATAACATGCATAGGCGTGTGTCACACTTAGAAAGATACCACGTGACATCAAGTTTGCACACAGGCGGGTGGCATTCATCTCGGCGATGAGGAGATCGAGATCATAGATGTGTACCTCTCTGGACTGCTGTCTGTTTGCCGAAAGCAACTATTTAGCTTGTCGATAAATTGTAGACGAAGCATACGTCCCGGGACAGACACGAATTCTTCTCGTTGGCTGCCCGCTTGTATGTGAAGTGTGCATTTGACCATCAGCCCAAGCCGAGGGTAGACTACTTCCAGTTTGATGTCAGCTGTTGATAAACGTAGTGTTCTTCGACCATGTTGTTTCATACATACAAATTTTAATAATCTTCGACATTATTAACTTAATGAACAGTTCAGGCTTACAAATGTACTTACATTATCCTTTCATGGATTTCCAAAGAATGATCAAATGAAAAGTCTTTGTCTGAAAAAAAATCTTTTAGGTATACGAGTTTCCTATTGCACACGCAAGCATTTCTCTCTCTCTCTCTCTCTCTGTGTGTGTGTGTGTGTGTGTGTGTGTGTGTGTGTGTGTGTGGCATGAGTGTAAATGTCATTAATTTCTCCATCAGTTAGAGGTTTGTGTGAACTAAATAGTTATTAAAATTAATTTACTTTCACTGCGCAACCACAAACATACATGTGTGCACTAGGAAAAACTTTTATCTTTCGTTACCGTATACTCTGTCTTCTCAAGAAACTTCCTACTAAAACATGTTTTAAAGACTCCAACAGTTGTTTTTCTACGTTTTTCATAGAAGCAGAGGATAGCTTTCGTGCACTTAATTACAAAAAGGTGGATTGTGGTGACTCAGAGAACACCAGTACCAAACAGGTTTGGATTGTACACGTTTTGAAAATGTGAACACGATGTGGATAAATTACAATTTAACCAAACAGAACAGGCTAATTTTTAAGTACATAATTTTGTACGGCTCGCGAATTATGTTATAAATATCATTATGGCACTTGCAGGGTAAAACGTTCCCCACCCCTGTTCTAAATGTGGATAGTTAAGTCGAATGCTACTTTGTGATTTGCCCTCTTTTAAGAAGTTAACGCAGAAAATTCGTCTGCAATCAGTCCACAGATACACGACCGGTGTATTAGAGAGAAGCTGACCCCAACAGCAACTTACTGCAAGAGAACATTGATAACAACATCCACTGTTCAAACAGTGTACGGCAATATTAAAAGAGCGGCTTTGTTAAATGTCTTCTGCTGTCGCAGTGTGTTTGTGTGTGTGTGTGTGTGTGTGTGGGCAGCAGGGCAACAGTCACTGGAGTGACATCCATGAACGCATTAATGCATTTCTTTTTTAACAGCTGCCAGTTCTCAAGATAACATATTAGTGAAAATCTCTATGGAGAGGATTTCTTTAAAAATTCCTGCTTTCTTATTGCATTATTATTATTGACACATTTCCTTAAACTAATAAGGTTTTTTTCACTCCCTGACATTATGTATTACCTGACTGTCCCACAGGTAAGAAGCAGGCCCATTGCTGGTTTTTGCAAGAGGACATCGTGGCCTCTGTCATCATCACGCGTGGGTCCTACAACAACTGGATGACAACATGGCCGACACCAGAAGAGCTACGTCATCATGTAACGGACAGGTGTGGGGTACGGATACGTCAGCGTCGACTGATGCATTTTTTTGTTTTACCTTTACAAGACTTGGCGGATATTTAACCTTTGTACCTGAGTCATATATGCGTGTTTGGTTATTTAAATGAAGCGACGAGAAACCAGTTTTAGTCATATCAATGCTCACATATCCCTGCATAGATTCATATTTCAGATGGAAGACGTGGATAAGGTGTCACAGCCCAAGGTGCTACCCGTACACCATGGCCGATATGTTGATGGGAAATCGAGTTGGGGTTTTTTTTCGCTTCGGTTACAGTGAATTCATTACGATTTCTATCATGTTTACCCTAGGCGGGAGAAACATATCGGATGGGGAGATAAATACAAGCTGATAAAATGATCTGAGTTTTGTACCCTATGTCTATAAATACGAAATTTTAACCGCTACCTCTGGTTAGTCGATCTACTCAGCTGACAAGTCTAGGTAAATATCTTCCATGAATTTAATCCCGATGGGTTTGTTAGGAGAGCGCGCGGTCGTTGTTGATCTGGGCCTCATCAAATCCGTCCTGACATTATGTTAGCCTTTTTTTATTCTTCACAAAGGGCTTTTTATGGCGATGTAAGAGGGGATACTTCAACATTAAAAAACATTGTTATTATCCCTCTACACTAGTAGGAAATAAACGCACTGTAAGAGAACATTGATAACAGCATGAACAGTCTAAAGAGAGCAACACGGTCACAGTCCATCACCTTGAGACTACTGCCGTTGCAATCATTGTCTGAGGTCAAAACCCACTTAACTGATATGAGATCCGCACAACAAGAAAACATTGATAGCAACATATAAATAGCATCTTTAACACTGTCGTCTGCTGCTGCACAAACCACTTACTTACTTGCGTCGCAATACTGTGCCCTCTACCCTAGTGGTTAGTTCGTTTCACTGTAAATGCTCCAGACACTAGTGGTTAGTACTCTACACATTGTGGAACAGAACATCCATCAATCGGCTGTGTTGTCAGCAATAAGTTCCTGATAGTAGCCCCTGATATGAGGAATTAAAGATTGTAAAAAGATCGGCGACATTCTACTCTAAGCACGGTGAACCACTTACTTTGCCCTGACTGAGACTTTTTTTTCAATTTGCAGTGACAGATCTGATCCTGAACACAACTGTACAATTATCAAGATGGCGGAAAGCACGATTCCCGAATCGTCGAAATGTCCGTTGGTATTCCTTGGGAAGACGGGGTTAAAGGTCTCCAACATTTGTCTGGGCACCCTCACCTTTGGAGAATCAACAACCGTAAGTAATGACAGTAACGGTCGATTGGTGTGAAGTATGCGAGCTCTTCTGGCTGAAAATAACTAGTTTGAGTGGTTTGTGTGGTAGGTTCATTTTGGTGCATCTCTATCGGCTGTAGCGTGTTCGTTTATTTTGGCATACTGTGTTCATCCACCATAGTAGATGTAGTTCCTGTAGTCTTTCAGTGTAGTTTGTTCATTGAAACTTTTTCTAGTTCTAATACTTGTGACACCATCCACTCGTTCACTGGACTAAAGATCCAGATTTAGTTAAACATCGCAAATGCAGCGATTACCAGACACAACAACCTCTGCAGAATCAACAGCAGCAAATCTCGAATAATAGCAACAGCTTCTGTGCTGTCTTACTTTATACAAAGAAATTTGTATATCATGAATTATATATCTACGTATCTAACAATAAGCAATGTGTTGAAGGCCTTTTAATCTCTATTAACAGCTACCAAGCTTAACCGACAACATAGACGAGGAATCTGCTCACAAACTGATGGACCGGTTTGCAGAATGGGGAGGTAACTTCTTTGACACGGCGGATATCTACGGTCCAAAGGTCTCTGATAGGATTCTGGGCACCTGGTTACAAAAGTAAGTGGCAGTAAAATAAATTAAGTGGGGAAGCACAGGTGTGCTAGAAAGAATACAACAGGATCATATTCTTAAATAGTTCACTGAACACGTTTCTCAAAGCAATCTTTCAATGATAGCTTAAAGAGGACAGCAGCTTCAACAGCATGCGACACCCTGGGACTAAAATAAACCACCAAGCTTTGAGGTGAGTTCTTGATTCCTCATCCTATTGCTGGTAGGTTTAAACCAGGTCTCATGGCTTTGGATTCAAGGATAAAGTTTCAGCACAAGTAATCTGGTGTCGTCTCGAGGAAACGCTTGAGGTGTTTTCTTTTCCAAACGAAACAGATGAACATTTGAAAAGCCACTCCCTCGAACACGTGAGGCTACGGGGCAGGTAACTCTTACTACACGGGTATCAAAAGATTATAATACAACACTAGGGTATCAAAAGGCTAAACTAACAGACTGAGGAGTGTGTATAGCTTTATTGTCCATCCTACTGTCGTGTTAAACTGAAACTATCCGTTAATCAAGCTGGTACAAAGTGTTAGTATCAATGGCACTCTTCACCCGTTACAATTTTCTGGATATTATTAAATTCCTCTGAGTTTTATTTGCTTGGTAGATTTTCGGTAAGTAATTATATCATTACTACTGCCGTATTATTTTTACACGGGGTAAAACGACGGCACTGTATGCTTTGGTCGAAATTTCTGTATCTGGTCCCCATATACTTGTGTAGCAGTGACTCCTTTTTGTAATATTTTAATTATTTTAAAATAAATATTTATAGTTTTTATTTTTGTTATATACATATATATAATTTACCAGTCTAAATTTCTCGCGTTATATTAAATCGACATATACTCGTGTAGTTGTGTGTATTATTGTTTTATTCCTTTCACGTGCAGTGTGTTCAAAACATTTTACAAGTGAATTTAGTTCAGTGTGCTCAAAACAAGACAAAACAAAACAAAAACTGTTAGTGAATTATGTATCACAGACAGGGCAGGAAAATAACACATGTCAAAATGGTGACATGCGGACAAACTCTGGCGAACAGCAGGGCTGTCAAGTAAGTAAGTAAGTAAGTAAGTGACCCTAACCTTTGCAGACAAGAGCGAGACAGGTTCGTCATCGCCACCAAGGTTCGCAACCCCACGGACAGGTTCAACCCCAACAGGGTAGGGCTCAGTCGACGACACATTACACGAGCCGTGGAGGAGAGTCTGGACCGTCTACAGACAGACTTCATCGACCTTTACCAGGTCTTTCATTATTTTACTATATCAGTTATGTGCATGAATAGGTTTGTTCACCGTTAGTGATGTGTTTGCAGGAAACTTTTGTACTCAAACATGCGTGTCAGTAAGTGATAGCAAGAAGCACCAAGATGTAACTTTGTGCATATTTTCACGTAAATTATCGCAGATTCACGCGTGGGATCCTGCCGTCCCTTTAGAGGAGACATTACGGACTCTGAACGATCTTGTAAGGTGTGGCAAGGTGCGCTACCTGGGGGCCAGCAATTTGATGGGATGGCAAATGCAGAAGTGGATTCAGGTGCAAGAAAAGTTGGGACTTGAGCCTGTTGTGTCCCTCCAGGTAAGACTCATATACAATACTTTCCCTCTCATTATGTTAACTGAACATACAATGTTAAGTTACTGAGCTACCTAAGAAATATTTTCTTGCCCAAGTCGAAGAAAGCTAATAGACATTATAATAGACAGCCAATAACCTTTATTTCTACGATGCGGTATATAAAAAATGTATTTAAAAAGTGAAAAACGCAGTTTTGGAAAAAAGGCAGGAAGTTGCAGATTTGTGAAACAAAAATTGAATGCATGAGCTCGATTCAGGGCTTCGTGTTACACTACCATGTAATAAAACTACTCTTGTTCATGTGCTACAAATTGAAGGATATGATCTGCAGCAATTTTACAACCTTCATCAGCGGATGTCTGAATGGGAGGTATTTGAGGTGTGCAAAGGTAACGGCCTGGCGGTGTTGCCATGGAGCCCGTTGAACGGGTAAGTTAATGTCTTCAGACTGCCTCAAAGTCTTTTCCCTTTAGTGGTTGCCAACGTGTGGACGACTACACCACGAAAACATCTCACAAAGCAACCAAAAATTGTAATAAATTACAAACACAAAAATAATTACTAACAACTTTGCTATCATTTCACCAAACGCTTCTGATTCCAGCCTCATGCTGCTCTCGACAGCTCAGCTCCCGTAGGGCAATGGTTTAGCGTCTTCGCCAATAGGGGAAACTAGGACCTTTAGGATCTTTAGAAAATCTGTCGCAGCTTAAAGACACTAAAGAATCTTTTAACCTTAGTAGGTTATTACGGCAGGTCAACTAACCGAATAGATCTCAACCGTGAAAAAACGGCAGGGAAGAGTTGAGGCACATTAACGCAGTCTCGTCTTTGGAAACGATGAAAGAAACGACTTGTTCTGTTGCAGGGGATTGTTGGCGGGGGGAATAACCCGAGATAAACCACCCGAGACAGGACGCCTGGGCCAGGAGGTAAAGCAGGACAATAACCGAGCAGTGTGGCAAACTGGACTAAACATCAAAAAGACGATCACATCTGGAATGTTCTAGATGTCACTAAACGTATTGCTACCGAGCGTGGTGAGAATTCGTATTAACTGCTCTTGCTAAAGTTTCCTTGTGTAAGGCTCGTGTTCAGCTAAAAAGATGTTCTCATCTGTATCTTTTCTAACAGTATATTTGTCTCTATAAAAGATGGCCGTCTTTATTATGTATATCGTAGATCCGTATTTTCACAGAATTCGTCGGCCATCTTGAAAACGACTATTAGTTTTCTTTGACCTAATTCTTAGCTGTGAGTCGCCTTTTCAGATGAATGTAACAGATTATTCTTCAAGTTACCTGTCTCACAGGTAAAAGTCAGGCCCAGGTGGCGCTTCGCTGGCTGCTGCAAAAGGACACCGTTGCCTCCGTTATCGTTGGAGTGCTCAACCAACAGCAGCTTGACGACAACATGGGCGCCGCGAGCGGCTGGACACTGACACAGGAAGAGGTAAGTCAACACGTGAACGACATGCAACCTGTAATCTTTGGTGCTTTTACTCGCTAATGTCACATGTGAACTACGGACACCGAATGGTCCAAGATCTCCACACTCACAGCCCGATCTTGTACGTGTGAGATGTAGACACATGACACGTCTTGCGTTGACTGTCAACGTATGTGCTTTATAAGAAATAGTCCTCTCTCCTATTTGTTTTTTCTCCTCTTCATTGTGTGTATGTGTGCTTGCGTGTATATGAAATGTGAATATATATATATATATAAATGAATGTGTGTGTTTTTCAGATGGAAGAGCTGGACAAGGTGTCCCAGCTCGAGAGATCCTACCCTTACACCATGCGCATGCTGGATCGCATCAACCCCTTCAACCCACCGTGTAACGTTTAAATGTGGGCAGATTAATATCCTACTGCTGCTCTGGATTGCTACCAGCCTTAGACAGGAAGTCTGTTTTGCTTTAGAAGAATTGATTATGGTTGTAATGATTGCAATAGTTGCGTTTAAGGTGAACTGGCGTTTGATGATGTTGGCCTCAGTTATGTCATGCAGTGATTGAACTCTTTTATTTTATTATTCAACTTTATTTAGAAAAATCGGCCTCAAAGAGAAAATTTGGCGATGTAGACCACAATGCATCGGGAACTGTACGATGTATGTCTCGCCACTAGTTCCTACTGCTAACCATTTGTTCAAGAAAGGACGATTCAGCATGACAAAGCCCTTATTCTCGCTTTTGACAAAATGGCAAAGCTCTGATCATATTGGTATCGAACAGTTTGATGAATAGTAGAACTTTGCATAGATTAATTACTAATTTGTAAATAAATCGAGTGATATAAACATGTCTCAGCATTGGTTTGTTAACAGCTAGACTTGGAATATATCCAAGATATGAACACAACTCACACCTTCGAGAAAAATCCGTCTTGATGTCTCGTGCACGACGCTTCTGATGTGGTTCTGTAAATAGGTGGGGAGGCATGAAAGTACACATGGTGGTGTCGTTCTGTCAGTTGGATGGTTGAGTATGACATGCCGACAACAGTTTGCCTCGTAGCCGTCAGTAAACGAATAAAAGAGAGGAAATAGAAGTTTGTTACTGTCAAAGCCACACCGAGCAGACGACCAGGACACGTACACAACACTGACCAGCACGGCGTTCCTCACGTGTTCTTTCACACCACAAATCACAAATATCTGTACGTGGGTTACTCTCAGTGTAATCAAGGGATTTCAAGCTATTATAAATATATATAGATGAGCTACGCAATGTATCAAATACAAATGCTCTTCCCATTGTCAATAAATTCACACCACAGATAAAACAACATCGGGTGCTCTCCCCCTATAAATATCATCAAGTATGAATCAACATAGTACAATAATCCAAAAGGCACATCATATATATGTATACGTCACTCCCCCCTTATAAATATCATCAAGCATGAATCATCATAGTACAATAATCCAAAAGGTACATTATTCATATATATATATATATACGTCACTTTCTCTCAAATCTTCAATCATCCGTTAACCGTAAACCAGTCTTCTTACTCGTTGTCTCAACCTCCGCAAATGTTCACGTCCGACAGTTCTCCATCCGGATTTCCAACCGGGCATACCAAAGTCCCCGAGGAGGTTCTTATTTAACTTGGAATAATCAAAACTCACTTACTGTCAACGTCCAGCACTAAATCAAGTCCTCACTGATATACCCCGGGTCACCACACACAGGCAGTCGAAGGTAATATACTCCATACCCGTAACGACGATAATCCTAGTCGTGACTCACTCTAGTCGTGTTAGACCATATACTCCAGACAAGTAACGATGATAATCCTGGTCGTTGTACACTCAGTACTACTGACGGCGATGCTCCATATGTCATTCAGCACTTCGAACGATGATATACTCCGAAAGTCGGGGTTTATCCTGCACTTCTCCACCCAAGTAATTCATGAAATTCTTAATAGCTCCATGAGTACTCACTCCAATGACAATCAATAAACTAACATACCTTTTCTAATACCCAACATTCGTGACCAAATATTAAGAGCATACAGCATTCTCTGATTGATTATTATACAGATAAATCAGCAATGACAACTTATTCCGTACCTTGACCAGGCAAGGAATTACTGATTCCCAACTATTTCACTGTCGCACCTGACAGAACCATCAAGTCTTACTCCATAGACGACTGCTTGGGGAATGCCTAACCGGACTTCACCTCGGTTACAGGGACTATCGTGACTACTTCGCTCAGTCATACATTCTCTCTTAAACCATACTCACACTCATACATTCTCTCTTAAACCATACTCACACTCATACATTCACAGGCGTAACTTAAAGGGAGACTAGTATTGTGTCTGACGACCTATAAGGGCCATAACTGTAGGTGTCCCGGGTCGATCCATGACAGATACTTTGTTCATATATGGCAGATGTTGGAGCTTACACTGTAAGATGGTGAATCTTAAAGTGTAAGCAATTGTTGTGCTCACTTGGTTGACTCTTGTATGCCTTCACTGACTTGAATACCCACGATGTAATATAGGTATCTAGCTGTTTATCTGAAATCAAGAAATGTCCACCGCATGCCATTGAGTTTGCTGTCTGCACAATATTCTCTCCTCGTATCGCTTCCATTCACAACTTTCGTCTTTCAAGTTTTTCTAGGCATTAAAATTGTAAAAGCGGATACAGATTAAGGAAGTACCCTCATCGGAGCGAAGGGTGGGCTGACGGGTTGGTTCTAACAGGTTGATTGCGTACAGCAATAGGAATCTTTACATGAGCTAAAACTACCTACAGATGGTAGAGCGGTTAAGGGCAAGCCTGTACTAGTTCAAAGTGGGACAGCACCTTTTCCAAACCCTTTGATTACCTACAGAGGCTAATTAATCAACTGAATTATCTATTACTGGCACCGACAAAACATTAGCACACGTTGCCAGTGCTCTGGCCAGTAAATTTTTTTTAGCTCAGATATCAGCCACTATTTTTGTATATATCATAGTTTAGTTGCCTTGTTTTAAGTTAATGTAATGTTTTTATTTCTACTACTTAGTCCGAGCGCTAGATGTAAGAAGTATAACTTCTGCTTATTCTGTCACACTCGTAAATAAAGATTTGTCATTGTAATTGTCTTTGTCATTGTCATGCGGGGCAAAGGTCTACCCCGGACCGTGACACCCAGGAAGATAGGATGTGTGTGTGGGTGGGTGGGGGTTGTGGGTGTGTGTTTATGGTGGTGGGTGCGGGTGGGTACGGGGGTGCGGATATGCGTGTGCGTGTGGGGAGTGTGGGGGTGTGGGGGTTGTGTGGGTGGGGTTTGTGGGGGTGGGGGGTAGGGTGAGAGGTGTTGGGGTGGGTTGGGGTGGGGGTGGGGGGGTGGATGTGGGTGGGGTGGAGGTGTGTGTGTGTGTGTGTGTGTGTGTGTGTGTGTGTGTGTGTGAAAACTGTAAAAATATGTTTTGTGTCCTTCTCGAAAACTCATTACATTTACAACACAAAAAGAAAGATGTAAAAAATACCCCTTGTGACAATCTTTTCTAGCGGAAATCGCACAATTAATCTGACGCATGCATGCACGTTTATTTCAAGACTCGACTACAGAGTGCACGAATGGACTTACTTTATAAAGGAGTCAGGTACGTTGTCTGTCAATGGCCGGGGGTTTCCCTAGTTAACTGCCTGGTTACAGACATAGAGCCAAGCAAACTGACTGTCACCCGCCCCCAGGAAATGAGTCATTCATGGAGTTATCATCGATGCCTAACTACTCGTAGACTGCAATTACATGTAGACAGTAATGTGAGTTTTATTTGAATGTATTAGTCAGCCAACCTGCCAGCTATTTATACTCAAAATTGGGTGCCACGTCATCCACTTCATGATTATTCGTGACACGCGTGCACCCACTTCCCTCGGAGACGGACGGAGGGGGAAACACTCTCGCTACACAATAGATCTTTATTTGCATTAACATTCTAATTTTTAATCAACTTTGTTATTAAATACGTAGACTTTACTGCTTATGTTTCATTCACCGGTTTAAATTATATTTTAAACTATAGAGCTAAAGGAAACAAAGATAATCACTGATAGGAAATTTTCGCGCAGTATAATTATTTTTCACGCGTTCCTTTGTGGTTTTGGTTTATTTATTCTTTTGATGTTTGTAAGCCTACTGTGT
Source organism: Marisa cornuarietis (assembly GCA_004794655.1). Classification (NCBI taxonomy): domain Eukaryota; kingdom Metazoa; phylum Mollusca; class Gastropoda; order Architaenioglossa; family Ampullariidae; genus Marisa; species Marisa cornuarietis. Next base: position 651,306 of record SMMW01000081.1, read on the forward strand.
ACCCAAAATCCAGTCGACTTTAGAGAAGACGCTGTGCAACACTCACCCTGTGACGAATGGTTGGTTCGACATAAAAGTGCTTCTACCCGGAGGTAATTTCACACTCTAAGGGATGAAGGAGAAGAAAGAAGCCGTAATATCATGGTATAATTAGCCCTGAAAGTTACCTGCGAACAGGTGTCACATCGCCCCCAGACGACATCTGAAGCCACACCTCTTTGTTGTCACTGCAGTGGTGATAAACAAGAGTATCGAGTGCCCCAGTCGACGTAACATTCCACAAAGTCGCTTAGAGACCGATCCCAAAATTTTAACTGCATTTTGATCACCGGGTGTCACTCCCGACACGCACTCAATCTTTTTTTCGTGGCTTTGAGTCATGAGCTATGTACATTCCTGTTGCAGGTTTGCTGAACTTTAAATTTCCATCCCTCGGTTAGTGTCTTGGCGCCGGTGTCAGCCACGTTGAATGTACGCGATTGTGTCCATCCATATCACATCTCTTGCTAGCCAGTAAAAAGAAGCCCACGTCTACCCGATCTTGAGAATGCTTGGTAACGGGTACCCATTACGTTCGGGGGTTTTCACAGTATGTCACTGGACGCTTTCTACAGATTTTGCTACTTGCTCAACTGTATGAGGAAGAGAACCAAATGCGCAGAAGACTAGGCATGATTAACGCTTGTTTTCTGCTGTGTGCTTAAGTTTGTAACATCACAGAGCTTTAGCTGCATATGTAGTAAGTATAATAATTTGTGCAACTTGAAAGGGTGGGTATAAAATCTAATGCACTAACAAATTTCTGTCCTATATATATATATATATGTGTGTGTGTGTGTGCGTGTGTGTGTGTGTGTGTGTGTGTGTGTGTGTGTGTGTGTGTGTGTAAATGAGTTTGTGACTTTACAAACAAAGCTTGAGCTTTTGCGAGAAAAGGTAAAGCACTTTATTTGGAGCAGACAAACACGCTTAGGACTGAGAGGATACGAGATGGCACCGAGACACTTTCACTAAAAAATAAATTGTACATACTCTGTAGAATGATCTACATAATCTAACGGCTTTTTTCTGGCTAGTAAATCCACGATATGTACTAAAAAGCACAAAATTGTAACAACATAATCGTAGCTTGCTTGTATATAGTTATTAACAGTAACTCAATGAAAGCACAGGGTCCTAAGATCCAATGCCTTTAAGACTCTGTTTGTAGGTCGGTCAAAATGCCAGCCACATGAGCATCAGCTGGTTGTGACTAATATTTCACACTAGCAGCAAATGAAGAGGATCTCTAATTTCATAAACATTCTAATGAATTTGAAAGGCGGTTCATTTCCTCTAGTTTGTAGAAACGAAGCATAAAAGATTCCACAAAAAATAGAAAACAAAACATAAGACATAAATCAGTTTAGAGTGCATGATATAGTTTACTAATTTATAACATAGTGCAAAACATGGTTTGCATCAGCAATTACTGATAGGTCGACGCTGCAGCTGGTAACCTAACCTTTCAAGCCTCATAGATGTGGACTTACCAGTCTTTACACTTCTACTGACAGAAGCAAAAGTACCCTTTCCGATAAAAGCTGTTAAGACTGGCTCAATCCGTGGACCGGGATGAGGAACACACTGGGGGCCGACTGTTCTAGTGGTCATCACGGTATATCTTGCAGACAAATTTTCGGTATTAACTTCTAGAACAAAACCAAGACACATTCGTTAGTGATATATAAATACTAGGAATATGAATGTACACGCTCAATAATATATATATATACAAGTGTGCAGAGAGAGGTAATTAAATAAGTCAGTGACAGAATCTACGTACCCCATGGCGAAAATGCAAAATAGTATTAACATATATTATAATCTAGTGTTTTACTTTTTCAAACTATTGAGAAAAGTGTGATCACATGATTATGATCACATTACAAATAAGCTGCACTGGAATCATGCTACATGTTACAAAGCAGTGTCACACAAACATTATTATCTTGCACGCAAAACAAAAATGCGGTATCAGTCTAGTTAATTTTTTTCAAGTGTTTGTTCTTCGGTAATCGTGAATGTGAGAACATGGAGCGGATTCCAAATCCAGCATCACGAACAGTCTGATACACAGATTAGATTCGGTAGCCCCTACACCAGCCCATGAGGCCTCGTTCTGGTTTCAAGACGGCGTTATCGTGTATATGGTCCATCATGGCATTCACTCATCGCTCGTTTCCATGGCGCGACTTGTTGCCATACCCATACCTCTTGTTGAATGTCAAACTATCTGAAGTCAACAACTATTTTTAAGAAAGCAGGCTAGTTGCTAAGGAGTGCGACTGTATTAATCTCTTTTATTTGCTTTTGAGTGAACTAGTGCGTGTTTTATGCGTCGTAGAATCTAAATCGTTCCAGGTAGGTAGGATGGTGCGCTCTGTGCTTGATACAACAGAATTGGCATAGATAAGAAACGGAGAAACGGGAAACAGGTAAATAAAGTAAAACATAAAGAGGGATAACGGCATCGATTTAAAACGAAAAGCTTTTTATAAAGATGTTAATCATATCGATGTTTTTGCTTGAAAAACTGCATGACTTTCATGCACATCAATTATTATGAGTATTATTTATAAATAGTAGTATTTTTCTATTTTTTGGCATACACGCACAAATACGGACTGACCGATGTTACGACCACTTAATACTTTTCAGTATTGTATCTTACAAATCAACATTCATAGTAAAGAAAAGAGACCAGAATTAGAGAAAGAAATAGGTTCTATTTAGTTTTTAAAGTGAACATAAAAAGATAGACAAAATAAAATAAATAAAGATATGTAAATCTGAGACGACCTTGTTTTAAAAGCGTAGACATCAACCCATCCTAGCTGCTTCTCTACTGAGCAACCTTTTAATGATTGCTTGCAGTACAAAGAGTCTCAGTGTGTGAAGCTGATAATGAATTCTTGTCGTAGTCCCTTGCACTTCCGGACTTCTCATCCACTCCTGAGCACTGCATTGTTTCCAGTAACTTGGTCGGTAACAACCTTGTTACTGTGTCGTGTTCGACAACGAGAGCAGGTTGATACGCTGGAGGATGATGACGCGTAGCAACCTCTTACCCTTTCCACCACCACCACGACAACTGACGCCACGCAAGTTGCCAGCTGCCGATCTGTTATGAAATCATAATTGTATTGGGCACGATTTTCTCAGTCTAAACTGATAGATGTTTGAAAAAAAATCATCCACATGCCTTGTTTGGTTCTGAAATATGAAATTCTACGTTGATGGTAAGAGAATGAGTAGCTACATCTTAAACACAGTTTGCCACCGGCTCTCTCTCTCTCTCTCTTTCAATTTATGAAGTACCATGATTAGTGATGTATAAAGCGAGGGCAAGGCAAAACTACTCAAATCAAAGGTCAGTATCTCATTATATATGGTCACCAATTGATTCGACCATTTACCAGTTTGACCAAGTCGATTGGACCACGCACGAGACGATTCGACCGTCGAGTATGGATGTTACCATCCAATGTTGCGACATTTTTCTACAAGTTCGCAATCGTTACAACGCAGGTCACTTCCCCCAGTCGACCCAGGTGGCGGAAATGGGTACCTGACTGCAGAGAGGGTTGAGAAAGGTAAGGCAGCGAGAGAGAGAGGAGATTGGCACCCCCCTCGTGTAAAGCCCCGAGAACAGTGAGGTCTCCAACGTCTCCAAATGGTCATGAAATAACCTACCTATACAAGTTACTCACCTGATATACGTAGTTCAGCCACCATTATTAAGTGAAAAGCAGACGCCGTTAGATTTGGTGATAATTATGTATGAACGAGAGAAAAAAACTTTCCTTCTTCACGCAATAAAAGAGCAATCGGCATGGCACAGCTGGCGCATGGTCACGCGCCTTTAAGTAACAGCGTAAAACGTGAAAAATGGGAAGATGTTAGAATATGGCGGAAAAATCTGACATATTAATCTTGTTCCACTCTCTCTTTCTTTCTCTCTCTTTCACACACACACACACACACACACACACACACACACACACACACACACACACACACACAAGCAAAATCTATATGTATCATCCAAAGACGATAGTGGTGAGCACATAAAAATTTACTTATTTCGTGGCCGAATTATTGAATAGATGATGATTTGGTCGAATTGATTACGTCCTGCGATCAAATCGACTGATGGTCGAATTGGCAAACAGTCGAATGTGTGAGCCCGTGCGCGCGTGCTAAAACTCAGACAGTGACCGCCGTCTGATACACCAGCGGCCTGAACTTTGCTCGACCTCCACGAGCGTCAAGGCCTCCTGAGTGGCAACAGAAAAGTGCATTTACACGTGAAATATTAAATGTGGTGGTACTGTGTGCGCAGGGAAAGTATTTCCCTTGTTCGTTCTCTGGAGTATTTGTGAATATTTTTATTCTTCTCATGGAGACTTTATCAGACTGGTAAGCACTCAACCCAACGTAAGTGTTCACATTTATAATATTTGCTATTAATCAATTAAACAGACCCTGCTCCGTGATAGACTCACAAGTTTACTGTCTTTATTCCTTTGATTGCTCCGGTTGAGAGAGTTGACCAAATCCCTAAAGAGACAGAACATCTGACCAAGGAAGGGAAGTGGGGCTCGCACATGTGGTGTGCGAGATAAATGAAGGTAATTAGCAATATTGTTTCAATACCAGCTGTTTGGGATAAATGTTTTCGGTTGGTGATGTGTGAATTTACCTGTGATACAATATAAGAAAAGCTGAGTTATTATATCAAGAGAGATTAATGCCACAATCTCACATGCGACACATATTTTCTTTAAACCCACAGCAGACAATGTGCCAGTGGGTTCTTCAATAACAAGAAACTATCATTATAATAATTAATAAACGAATGGTTAAAATATTTTACCAAGCCAACCTGGGGAAGGCGACCTTTCGAATTCGAATTACATTCGAATTACACTCACGAAAAATAGTTCCTTACAAATCGAACTTTTTAAAATCCCCTGTCTTGTAATATTACTCTTGGCACACATTAATTATCTCCTTTGTTCTCTAGTCAGTATATGTTCCAAAGAAAAGTTTATCAACTTCAGCCAGACGCGTCCACACATTATCCTTCAAGTACACATAGTAAGATCACTTGTCACTTCAACAAAAATTCGACGAAGAGCACCCGGACACAAACATTAATCTCCTCGCTCGCCCTTTCACACTGAACGAGCTTTTTTTTTAGAAATACTACTGTGACACAAATATGAAACTCTGTACTCGTTTCACTCACTTAACGACGACTTCTTCTTCTTTCTTCTTCTTCTTCTCTTGGACAACCGAATCAGAATTTTAGTCTTTTGTTGCTCTAAATGATTTTCGACCAGTCGTCTTTTGTTTCCTTCTTTTTCCCGCCACCCAGACATGTCCCACCTTCCCCCAATTTTTCCTTTTCTCTGACATCAAAATCTGTTGCCTTCATAAATGCATATTCAGACCACTATTTGACCTTATCGACACACATTGGTTTCAACTCAGTTGCTGCCATAAATATTATTATTAATACACGTATTCCTTTACAAATTACTGTTTTGTCAGCAAGCATCTGCCTGATCACATACTGAATTTGAAGAAAAGCAAACCAGAGATCTGTAGGTACAAATCTCTGAGGAAATAAAAGAAACGAAGAAAGTACTGATCTGTTGGGCTCGGGGGAAAAAAAGAAACAATAAGCTCATGTGCAGGTCTGGCTTTTGTTGACCTGTCACGGATCAACCGTGCATCTCTAAGCAAGATTTGGAGTAGACCTATGCTCTTTGCTTCGAGCAGGAACTTGTTTCCTGTCTTCCGGATTTCACGTATCAGCGAGAACTGTGTTCCCCTCTTAACCGATAAAACATTGGCCATTGAGTCAGAAGATTCTTCTTGGAGATAAATAAGCAAACGGTGGAACAGTGCATCTAGTATATATAGATATTTATTTGTAGAGATACCCTGGAGTGTGATAGATTATGTTGAGACCGAACTCGTACTGTGGTATCTTGTATAATTTTGTATATTCTTGTATTCCTGTGCAGGGTGATGGGGTGTGGGGGGATTGTGTGATCTTTGTCTCTTGGCCAGGTTCGCAAGTACATTTGACCAGGGCAGCCCAAGACAATCCATGACAATATACAAAATATTGCTGACTTGTACTTTGAGAAATCAACGCATGTTAATGAGCAAAATACTCTGACTTGCCAACTGCTAAATTAGTCAAATGCTGCTAGAGATGAAGCTGATTAGATGCTGGCATAAAGATTAGTAAAGTGTCTTTGAACCCCTATTGGTGGCGTTTCAAGCTGTATTTATATACCATCCGTTATAAATATCGTTAACTGATGTAAATCGGCGTCTGTTTAGATGGAAGCACTGCCAAAGCAACCTCTCAACCAAATTTCCAGTCACAAAACATCATCCATTGGTCAAACTGAGAATCATCTACGTCTACATACCCAATTTTCAGAGTGTTTGCTTACCCGACATACCACCTTTCCTACAGACTGTCGTACGCGTAAAAAGGTGGGACACGAACTTGTATTACTGAACTGCTTACAGACGATATTTTTCAGTTAAGTTCTAGAACGAGGCTTTTGAGGACATTGCTTCCGGTTTATTAACATTCATTGTCTGAGCTCGCCGAGACTAACAGCGGAGGACTCCACTAAGAGTGAGTCTCGGCAGACAGACAGCAGTCCACCTGTACACGTCCGTGGTCAGGGCATGAGCTAGCAGCTAGCTGATGGAAAAAGTCAGAGAGAGGTCAGGGTATAAAGCAAGTGGCATATGGCGAGCAGTAATAAAATGCATGGTACCTGGAATCTCTCGCTCTGCAGCTTTATTACCTACCACAAGCTGATTTATGTACATGTGGTCTCTAGAAACGTTAGCATACGTCGATGCAATATCAGTTTTGCGACGATGGCAGGGAACAGGTGACATGGCAGGCAAATGGCGGGAATGAGTCACCACAGCGCGGACAGGCCGAGCCGCACGTGTTAAACGAGTAACAGCAAGAGCATGAGTAGTCAGTCCTTTTTCAAATAGTTTAGAGTTTTCGAGAAAGGGATAGTTGGTGGAGATTTGGTTTTCCCTACCCGCTCGTCTTTTTTCTTCATTTTTCTTCTGTTTTCTTTTTTTTCCGCTCACTTCTTTCGCCTTGTCATTATTATCCAGATTGCTGTCATTTTTGCAATGATAGGATGCCAGTGCCAGGGAATTTTATGGTTTTTCGGTCATTATTTTTAAAAAATCTGAAGATATGGAGATGCAAAGAAAGCATATAAAACCTATACAATTCATACACAGAATTGATTTTTCTAATAAATGAGACCAAGAAATAAGATTTTTTGGATTGTTAATTTTATTCAATTATATTTTTTCTAGAAAAACTAAATAAATGCGAAAACAATATCACACACAATCAAGTAGTCAGAGTAATTCTTCACTTCAAACCAGTATTACTCCTGTGGATTTTACTCAGAAAGTGAAAAACACAGCCTGGATAAAGTTCAGGGTTTACTGTTTGTTGAAAACCTCAACTCATTGTTTTCAAAAATGTTCCCACTTCACTAACACCTGCCATGAGAAACCTGAGAGCTTCATCTCAACGGTTCATGTAGCTCATTCACACAAGTCACAAGCACTGTCATTTCAAACACAAACTCAACATTCGTAAACAAACAAAAGCTTCGCTCTCACATTCTGCTGTTCTGAAATTCTGCTTTAAAATATTGTTTCCAGTAGGCAAGCTTGCTGCGATAAAAGGGGTAGCAGGGGTAAAATCCCCTTCAAAACGTGCAGGTAATTTCCTCGTGGTGTTGTTTCGCCCATCCCCTTCCCGCGAGAACGAGGCTCGAGGAAAAATAGCAGCTTCCGCTAGCGAACGACGACAACAATGGCTATGTCAGCAACTAATTTTGTGTTCTAAATAGGCAAATGTTTGGTTTGGTTAATAATTCAGCATAGCAATACACTTACAGTAATTATAGTGATGATATCCAAAGTCTCGATAAACTCCATCATGAACGTAGATGACTCCATCGTCGTGCTGCGTCGCCGGAAACGGAAATCAGACGGAATCCGCTCGCCGAGGCTAGCGGTGCAGAACTTCGCAAGAGGCTAAGCGTTGGTCTCGGCATTTCGTCATCAGTCCAGGGATCAACGTTCATGGTCCCAGCAATCGCATCGTCCGCCATGATACTGCATGTGCGGTTGGAAAACTCTAGAGGGGGTGGGGGGGTCGCTGTATTTCCAGCTGATAAAACACCAATCAAACCACGCAACGCGTCAGAGTCGGTGTTAAAATTAAGGGGAATCCCATTTTTGCTGACCGTTGAACAGCCGTTATCCATACGTCACTCCAGATTCTCCGCTAAAAATAGAACATGTCGCCGACGGAATATTCGGTCGTTGGGCACTCTAGCGTTTATATTCGGTCGGAAGCACTCTAGCCTTCTCTGTGCACTTTTATATCTCTCTCTCTCTCTCTCTCACACACCCCTACATATATATTATAGTGAATGGAAGTGGAATCAATTGCTGTCTTTTTGAATCTTAACGAATGCTACAAAAACGTGAGCGGATCTGTTACGAGACGGATTTTTTGCGCCTGTGCAACGCCCCTCAGTTTTTTTGTAAAACCCGATGCCTGCCAGACCATGCGAGAGACTGTTGTAGGGGATGAAAAATGAGTGTTACAGTAAACAAGCACACTTTCAATAGTTTATGACACCAGCGAGACACTAGTCTCAATTTCAATGTCCATGCCAACATTTTGTTCAATTTTGTTTTTCCCGAAAGATTAGATTCCAATTTAAAGACGTGCTTTTACAGAAAGAACAACCAACAATACAGTGTCGTGTATCATTATTTTTTTTCTTGATTTTTGTTTTTGTTTGTTTTTGTTCAGTTTTTTGTTTGTTTGGTTTTTTTTTTGCTTTTATTTGTAGGTTATAAGTTGTAGTACATGGTTTTCTTGCTTGCAGATTCTCCCTCAAAGATCGACAAAAGCCGGTTTTAGTGAAGTTCATTACATTGTCCCTGACTGTTAGTTCTCAGCATCGTTCATGAAGGGACTCAAGCTTCTTCGGTGCAGCAGGCAGCTGTTCGTCGTGGGTGTCATCGCAGTGCTCGTCACAATAGCTCTGTTCGTATGGCGAATAGGTCCAACGATTAACCAGGTTTCGTTCTTCGTCAAAGTGAGTACACGTACGGCCGCTTTTATACTCTTCACACCTTGCTTCCAACAAATGTTTGCTTATTTACCTTTTCTCATAACTGTACTTCTCTAGTCAATTGGCTTTAGCGAATTTTTTTTTTTAACTCAGCATAGAATATTGTATCGCTTATATCGTAAAAGTATGGCTCTGACAAAAAGCGAGAACATACGATAGTAAAAGACTAAATGACGTGTGATAGAGTTAGACTGCAAGACTACACATGGCACTGTCAGGCTGCTGACTGTAGATTACGGGTGCTGGTCTCAGACTAAAAGACTGTAGATTACATGTGATGTTCGTAAGGCTGTAGGTCAGGCAGTGTATAGTCCCGAAGATTTCGTGTTTGTTACCGACTCCGTTGACATCGGTTACTAAAAACAAATAAAATGGCCTCAGGTCATATCTCAAGCACATTTAATTAAGGAGTCTGTTTCTCTCTATTTTCTCTCTTTATTTGTGTGTGTGTGTGTGTGTGAGAGAGAGAGAGAGAGAAAGAGAGAGAGAGTTGTATTTTGAAATATATGGATATAGATTTGTAGTTCTTCAGCACGTGCGTGTGTGTGTGTGTGTGTGTGTGTGTGTGTGTGTGTGTGTGTGTGTGTAAGTTAAGAAAAACTGGTCTTGTTTATTACAGCAGCAATTTTAATCGAAACGCGACGTCCCTGGCGAATTCTGTCTGTCACGAAATAACAGAATCGAATAGCAACAGCTTGGCATATCGTTTGTGTGAGGTGTAAATAAACAGATAAAAGCTAACAGCAGGTGATGGGGGATGTTTTGATGGCGTTAGAGGCGGCTATGGTTCGATTCGGAGGGAGCCGAGCACGCGCCTCACAGATGTCAGTGATGCTCATCTGGCAGGTGACAGACCCGCGGTTTCTCCGCACTTTAGTAATTAAGGAATTGGATGAAATGACCAGTTCCTTTGGCAGGGTTAGTAGGGTGTCCTCAAGGAACTGGGAGGCTTTGTCTTGTACCAGCTACTAGCGTTTGTGTTGCGTGATTGGCTGTCTCTCAGGTACGTAGGTAGCTACGTACAGTTGAGCGCAGATGTCAGTTTAAATGACCTATCGGATACCACAAAGGTTGTGAAATCGCTGATTTAACATTAAGCCAGATGTCCAATCAATGCTTTTACCACCAAGGTATTGTAGGATAAAAGTAGCAAAGCGATATTTTCACGAGGCTGAATGAAGTTTCTGTTGCGAGCGTGAAGTCGCCTACTACAAGACAAGGGACTTGGTTTAGTGACCAGCATTACTTACCAAGATGTCGGCAAGCCTACTCTTAAGACAGAGTGATGATGATGATGATGATGATGATGATGATGATGATGATGATGATGATTGATGATTGATGATGATGATGTCCATTTGTAATGCGCAGGTATCCATTCGGAAGAATGCTCTTTGCGCCGTAAATACAAAATAAATAAAAAATGTGCTGAGTAGCTATTATGTATTAGAATGTCACCATGTCATCGGCCAGATCACTTTTTTGGTATCTTCTCTTTAAGTCTATGTGGCTTCTAGGAATATGTACTCTTCAGCTGATTCTCAAACCTTCGAAATTCCCTTTCGGAAACAAAATCTAAGGGACAGCACTCTTTCTCTCATCTTCCTCTGTAGTGTGGGACAGCTTTCGACCTTCAGGTACAGCAGATCGCTTTAAAAAAAATCTGTAAAAGCCCATCAGACATCTGTACACTAGCCTCGATGTTGCACCCTTCCTTCTCCCTCCCATGTTTTATCAATTAATGATCATGTTTGAATGTATAGAGGATCGATCGGCTGAGCGCAGAATTTACCCCGCACCTCCCCCCCCCCAACGGCACGTGGACGTATGTGTGTACAAATGTGCTTAGTATTATTAGTCATATGTCGTGTCTAATTATCTAGTTCACTATGTATTTCGTGATGTGAAAGTTACCTGCGCCTCTTATTTCATTATCTTTAACAATTATTACCTCCAGCATTGCATCAGACACTTTTTATCACAACTATAACAACTTTGTCTTATCTCTCAGTCAGTCATAAATCTGAGAGAGCATTTGAACTTGTAAAATGAAAAAGGCTCATGCTAATGTCATGTGTTTTGTGAAGCAGATGAAGTCAACGAATCCAAGGAAAATGCCTTTGATACACAACGACACCTTGGTAAGCCAACCGAAAAGGACTTTGTTGCCTGAATGCTAGTCACATGACTGTAGACGTTGTTAACCAAAGAAGTCGCTACCTGAATGAAGACCTTTCTGTATTCCGGGACGACTAGTCCCTTAGAGAGGAAGAAAATTGCATGAACATTCGTCCCGTTTCGCTACAGACATTATTATATGTAGACTTTATTGCGAATACGAAATGTTTAGCTGGACTAATTCGGGAAAAATATTGCAGAGAAGTATACACTACACAATGCGTCTCATTAGAGAATGAAGAATATGTTTTTGTGCAGATTAGTATTTCTTAAATTTTTAGCTAAATATATTTATACTTGTATAGGTACCCGTGCCTGCTATACAGACCTGTGGTTTTTTCTTGTCCATCAACACAAAGTAGCTAAATGAACACTCACAGCTATCTCAATCAATTTACTTTAAATTGAACTTTTCATGCAACAGTATAATAAACTTGACCGCCGACACAATATGTTGTTTGTATCGTGCACACAGTAAATCATAAGAAATATCTGCCACAACGTTTTTGCTTTTCCGTATTTAAAAAAAAAACTGATTGTGTGAGCAAAAGCTTCTTTTCTTACCGTTATTTACACCAGCCACCATCTGAGCAACTTTGACCATATAAACGTGCAAATCAGTCTCAGTGATAAATTGTCACACTTGAGGCTTTTTGTGGCAACACGCAAGTAAATGGACAAACATAAACTGTAATGGTCACCTCCAGCTTAAAATGTTTAAAGAATATCAACGGTCCTCACCATGTAATATTGTGAAGTTGTTCTTAGTTGTCTGCTGTCTGAGCATACTGTGTCTGGGGTTTTGAACCTTCACAATCCACAGGTTCACACATGTAGAGTTTAATACTTTGTGCTAGAGAACAGAGTTTCACTCACGTCTTCGCTACTCGAGCATGATAACAGTAGATCGTGTGATAAACCCGATGTATTGCTCCACCTTCTAACTATTTTATGATAACCGAGCTACAGCGTGGAGCCCACCGGCAATGACGACGCACGTCCTTTGCACGCGGGAGCGAGATTTTGCAGAATTTGCTGACTATAGGTGCAAATCGACAACTTGAAAATAAGATAACAAATAAATGTCTGTATTTCGTGTGATCCCATTTACCAAAAATATCTATATTTTCATTACCTACCCAGGACATGAACTTTGCTTGTGGATCTACTAGACATTGAGAGCATAATATAAATTGAAAGTTGTCATCGTTTTTGATGTGACGCAAAGAGCAAGTTTTAACTATATGGGTAGGTTTGTAGGTTTGCTAAATCACCCATCTTCACGACAGTGAGACTGAGATTTTTTCGGGCGCTCTAGTTTCCTCCCCCCCCCCTCCGTGTGTCTGCTCTCGGTGTGTGCATTTTTCGAGTATGTAGAGCTCTTTGAACGGTTTTTCTGAGATGTGCTGCGTAAATAGCTACTATTACTGTCACATTATTATGGGAAATTTTTAAGGCATCGAAAAGAATCAGTTTTCAAATGGAATTTGAACTAGTGCATTTGGAACGGATATTTTCACGTTTGAATTAAACTGTCTCTCTCCTATAGTTTTGGTCTGATTTGCACGTCTTATAATTTGAGAAACGCATCCCCAGAATAATAACCCATCTTACATAATGTACTAATAATTCAATATACCTTTGTTTCTTGGCCGTAGCGATAAGATCGTTGGATGCCTTGTAAAAGCTAGTAAAGAGCGAGATATTAAAACGTTTTAATTACATCCATTTGTACACTTCTATAGATCCATCTCTTATTTGATTCAATAAAAGAATAAATATATTTCAAAAGTTACCTTCCCAACAAAAACGTTGTATTATTTCTAGCTTCTCAAGACAGTTCATTCAAATAAAATATCCTTGATTCACAGCCTTTGTGTGATCAATATAATCCAACAAGAAGCTGCCACATTTTGCAAAGGTTTTAACCTATTTTCACATTTTGTATACATCTGTGGCATTTTCCATAGATATTATTTTTCGTAAAAAGTTTTGGCCATAGTAATTATTGAAAGAAAAGTCAAATGCTTTTTTTAAAGTCAATAAAGGTAGCGTAAAATTCCTGTTTTCTAGAAAAATGTATCTGAATGAATGCAAGGAAAGCAAAAATGCGATAAATCGTAGGATGTTTTTTTCCCTTAAAACTGTCCGAGTTTATTATTACCCGCAGACTAGTGTTAGTTGTGTGCGGGTTTCATTATCTATAACGTGAAACAGTGCTGAATTAGGATTATGGAAGTGTATGAGAGTTTTATACAATATGCAATATATTGCAGGTGGAGTTTTTTCCCGACTGGACAGCTGCGGACCCACACGACGCGGTGCCAGTCAAGCGAGTCTACCTGTACTCAGCCACACTGGCCATCCAGCAGACGCCACCCACCGGCAGCCACATCCGCATCACGGCCTTCCAGGAGCAAGAGGCGGCACAGCTGAGGTGTTGCCTACGTCGCCATGGCAACGACACCTCGGTGCCAGCGCTCGTTGTGCACTCCAACAAAAACGACGACCAGCAACAGGTGCTCGCTGTGGTCTATCAGTGTCACGTGCCTTTTTCTCCACAAGACCTGACCAGAGTTCGTGTCACTATGACCCCTGATTCCACTTGCCCAGTCGAGGACGACTACTACTTACCAGTCTACATCCCGGAAGTGGTTCAAGGGGGACTCGCCATCTGTGGTAAAGTGGCCTTTGGAAGCTTACTGGACCCTCTTAAGCTGGTCGAATGGTTCGAGATGCAAAAACTACTTGGAGTGGACAAAATCCAAATACTTGACTTTGGAAATCCCCTTAATGTGACGAAAGTGTTTAGATACTATCAAGAAAAAGGCCTGCTGGCTATGTTCCCGTACAAGCTTCCAGGTCTGTTTATTTTTTTGCGATGTATATGTCTTTTTCTATCTATTTTAACTGGATAAACTGTCAGGTCTGCTCGCCCTCTGCACGTTGGTTCGTATCTTTCCGCTGTCTGACAAATCCTTATCGCGCTTTGCTTCATGGTTCTGTGGGAGCAGTTCTATTTCCTTTTTTAAATCTTGGGAATGATGGCAAAAATTAATTGATACTTATCTTCTGCGGTATTATGAGTATATAGAAATATATTATGAAACTAAACTTAATTTTTGCAGTTATGAAACATGTCATTTCAATAAATATTTTGGTTAGTGCACGTAGTTGCAAATATTTACTTAAAACGTCTTATCTTAGAATATTCTCTTTCCAAATGTATATCCAATGCTATATTTAGGTATTTCATTATACTTACACCTTTGACGCAAGGAAGAGAATATCGTTGAGTAGAATACAACGAGAAGAGACAAAAATGACACCGTTGGATTGAGGCGTGGAGGACATTTTGTGCAGATTAACGTTTTTCATCGTGATATTGCTAAAAGTGAAGAGACAATGCTGAGACATTGGGCCTAAATTGGTTTAAAGAGGACCTGAACAGAGCTTTCCAATCTGCGATTGTGTATTTCCATATATCAATGGACAGGTGTTGCGTTCTTCACTGTGTTAATATCTTGAGGATAATTAGAATCCCAGTTTCAGAGTGGATTATATATGTGTTAGGAGATAATTTTGTTTAATTGTTTTACTTTATCTCTCTGTATCAACAATTATAGAGTATTAACTCACGATTAGATCGTTTGTTTATATAAAGGAACACGTAACTTGTGTGCATGTGTGGAAAGGTTGTGACATAGAGATACACGTATACTTCTATATTTCACCTGTAATTTACATATCATAGCTCTTTCGACAATAAAGATAAAAATGATAATTTTATTACAGGTCGTCCATGGGGTAGAGGCTTTACTGACGAAACTAGAGTACTTTACCAACTGAGCCAGGATGAAGACTTTTCTATTCTTGAATGTCGTCTGCGACTGGCCGGCTATGATTATGTCATGGGCATCGACATGGATGAAATCATTTTACCCAGGAAAATGACGGCACTGAAGCCATATTTTCAGGTATTTCCTGTGATGAAAAATTTGTCTGGCTGCCTGCCTACGTGTCACCTCGCAGCTAAAGTCATGCAATTTATCAAATCCCCACAAACAATGTTGTTATATCAGGAAAATTTGTACAGTTTGCAATTGTGAGCATTAATTCCTCACTGTCTAGTTGAGTGGGCACTGAAAGTTAATTTCTTGACCAGATAGTCCTTACCTTCATTCCCTAAACAGGAAATATGTATATTTATTTTCTAAAAGTATTTTACTTTATTTCTTTGGTGGGAGAATTTTCGGAGCTTTTTTTCGGACACAAAATATTTGCCTTTATTCCATGAACAAAAATAAATATCGGTCTTTATTTCTTGATCAGAAATTACTTGCTTTCATCTCTTGAGCCGAAATATTTGTCTTCATTTCTTGAGCAGGAAACATTCGGTCAAGATCCCAGTCTGGCGGCCGTGTACTTCCACGTGCAGTTCTTCGTGGAGGAGTTCGGGCCTGAGGACAAGGACGCGCCACTGCACGTGCTCCGTTATCTCAAGAGCACGCCGGCGCGGTGGGAGTGTCAGAAGTACACCTACATGCCGGCCAGAGCTGACCAGGGGTCTACACACGCCATCAGTCCCTACCCAGGATTTGTAACGTATGTAGTAAACATAAAGCGCCAACTATACATTATTTTGTCAATATTGTAACACAAGAGACTGCAGGTGGTGGCGATGATGACGACGACGACGACGAGGAGGAGGAGGAGGGTTAGTAAAACATCACTGGGGGTACGCTCTCAGTGTAAGGGAGAAGCTGAATGCTTGGTGGCCTGGTAGGGTGACGGTTCGATTCCTGTGTGGCGCAGAAAACTTATCTAAGATGAGCCATCTCTCGGTGTACCTGACTCCATAGAGAGCTGTGAAAGGTAAGGAAGCGAGAAAAGCTCCGAGAAAAATGAGGTCTTTAACACCACACCACACGATTGACTATAAAAGGTTAGAGAGAGTCAACGACATTTACTTTTCTTTTAGCTTGCCCGCTGACCCATTCGAATATTACAACAACATCGTTAAAAATTACACATCAAGGTAACAACTACGACTGACTTTATGGTGTGATTCTGTATTGTTTCTAGAACAAAAACAAGTGTTTCTTACATGCACGTTCAAGTGATTGCTTGCAGGTGACATTATGTAAGGTAGTTCTTCGAAACTTGTACTGAAAGTACAAACATAGATTCACCAAATACTTATGTCCTGATGCTTGGAATAGAAAGGTGGAGATTGCAGAAGTGCGGTGCTGCTTCTTTAGCGGCATTGAGTAAATCATCAAAGTCAAAAGATGAAGGTCCTTTTATTAAAAAAGTTAAAAAAAAATTAAACACCTTTATTTGAAATGAAGTAAAAACTGTAAAATAATTGTTTCTGTACGTCTCAAAATTTTCTTTACTGCATATAACTTCCAATATAATTGTGTGAGGGGGCCCCGGAGTGTTCCAAGCTCCGGGAGTGCCCCTCACACTTTTGTATTTTAAGTTATATGTATTAACGAAAATTACGAACATAGTCCTTCCTGCAAATTCTCTTGAATTCTTTCGACTTGTGACTCCTGCTTATCGGTTTTTTCCCTTGTTTCTTTTTCTCTTCTCTCTGCTTCTTTTTCTCTAGCTATTCTCTCTGCTTCTTCTTTCCGTTCTAATCTATCAGCTCCTTCTTTCCGTTCTAATCTATCAGCTCCTTCTTTCCTTTCTAGTCTCTCAGCTTCCTCTTTTCGTTCTAATCTTTCTATCATCCTGTCTTGTCTCTCTATACACTGGAAAATGTATTTAGTAAGTTCCCCCTCTCTTAATCCTAACATCTCTCCTTCCCTCTTATAATCCTAAACACTTCGCTGGGGAATTTCCATTTTCAATGCTATTAAATAAGAACCCTAGAATATAAACTCTCAAACCACTAACCCTAAGCCCAGTCAAGGCAGGTTACAACAAAAAAATGTCGATAGCAATAATACAACAAAATCAAAATCAACTGCTTACACAAGGTTAAATCACATCAAAATCCACAATATCAGAGAACACAGAGAGTAATCTTCCAATTATACCAAGTGGTTATCAAAACCCTAATAGCAAAGGAATATAATTTCACAATGTAACATAGGTTGCTAGCCCACGAAGCATGCAATTATATGCCTAGGCTACTATCTTAGCATTTCTTTATGTCTTAGAGATTTTATCAGCCACACAGGCTATTCAATCAGCCACACAGGCTATTCAATCCGCCACACAGGCTTTTCAAATTTTCCACACAGGCTTTTCAAATTTTCCACACAGGCTTTTCAAATTTGCCACACAGGCTTTTCAAATCTACCACACAGGCTAGTCAATAATTATAACAGATGGCATAGAGGCATAGCATGGAGTATATAGGCAGGTCATCAATTAAACACACAGAATCATATCATAACACATTACATAGTACCATAACATATACTGCATCAAATGTTCACAAATGTTTCTCAAACTGTTTCCAAATCAAGTCACAAAAATAATCAAAGTTTCTTCTGTTAATTCAAATCATCGATTTACTGAGGCACACAATATTTAAGTAAGGAAACCCAAAACTTTTTCTTAAAACTTCCAAGATAGGTAACTACAGGATAGCGAACAGTCACTCTCCCTTGCGGTTACTTCACACTCTTTTACTCCCCCCTGAGGAGAGAGTTGAGAAGGAAAGACAAGACTCAAAGTAGATACAGAGGCTAGGCCCTTACTGTGGAGAGAACTTTACAAACTCCACAGACCCGTAAAGCTGGAGACGGGGTGACAGCACCAAACGATACAAACTCACGACAGGTCACGTCGGGGGTCATCAATGTCAAGAACGCACGGGACGTGTGGACAGGTGACATACAACACACACTCACCTCACAGCCTTCTTCACGTGTCCTTACACACAACAAAGTACAAAGACCTGCACGTGGGTTCCTATATCTCTATAATTTGAAAAAAATCCAAATATTTTCCCACACTCAACGAATTTCAAATAAAAGTTACATCAACATACCTCGCAGCTAAATTAATGATGACATAAACCCTACTAATATTCTAAGTATCCTTTCAACAACGTAAATGTCTTCTATCAACCTTCCACTCAAACGTCGCTCACCGTCTCTTCTCTATATCAGCTTAATTTTCTTCCAATGTTCAACAGTTTCTCAAAACGTACCTGACCACATCACACTGTCAACGTCTGATCACAACTCACGCACCCACAGATATACACTTGCCTGTAATTCTCCTTGAAATTATATAAAAATACACACCACTACGAATCTCCAAAAGCACAGCAATTACTCCCAATATAGAATCCACTGGCAGAAACACAGCAACTGACGAAACTTTTCACACACACAGCAATACTCCAATTTTCTGAATAAACCAGTAGAAACACAGCAACTGACGAAACACAAACCTATATACTCCAAACAATACTACAAATGGCGACCTCCTTTACTTTTCTTGAAAAATCACACACACACACACACACACACACACACACACACACACACACACACACACACACACACACACACACACACACACATTCCACTCAAACCATCTTTTGTTCTCTCTCTCTCAAAACTTCTGCGCTCTTGCAGACGACACCCCACGTCATACCCATTTTTACGTCACGCTTTTGAACCATAGCAAACGTATCCCCCAAGGGCCACTAACCCTGCTGTACAAAACAAACAAGGGAGCTAACTCCATTTCTGTCATTCATTAATTTCACGGGTCGATCCGTGACAGTTGCCAAGAGCGATGTCTACCGGTGTAAACAAAGCAAACACTAATACAGTTTATAGGAGCTTTTTGCTGTCACAGTAATTAGTCTCTTTAAAGAGGAGTCAGAGTCAAAAGACTAAAAATATTAAACAACTTCTTGGACAAATCACAGTAAAAAAAATTTATGGCGCAAAATAGTGGATTGGACCTTCGCAGCTATGGCCACACAACATAGATTCAAAGGCATTACTGTTCCTTGGCTATTCCTGGGAAAGCTGACAGAAGGCCAAGCTACACATTACAATGGTAATGATGCTGTTTCTCTGGCTGTACTTACTCCTTACATTTTTTGTTATTTCTCTGCAGGACACTCGCTGCCCCAGAAGAAGCCGTCATCCACCATTATCGACACTGCCCACAAGGTTGGCCAGCCTGCACCCCCTCGCACATCACTGACAGGTCAATCACGAGGTTCCAAGCTGACATTGTTCCTCGAGTAAAGGACGTCCTCAGTAAATTAGGATTCTAGTAAAACAACTTGGCTTATAAAAGGGTTTTGCGTCTATGTTTGCAGCCTGTGACATGTTTCAATGAAAAGCAAGAAAGATGCAGTGGCTTAGTGGCTGAATGTTGTACATCATAAAACAGTTTGAGAGTGCTGTGACATTTCAAATTAAAATTAGAGAGGGCCTGCAGGAGACTTGTGTAGTTTCTTTGTTCAGGAACGAAGGAATGTGCAAATGTCAGGATAATTGCATGAGCGTTGGGAGCGCATGTGAGTGTTTGACATACATACGGTCACGTGACTTTGTATAGATATGTAGGGACACCAAAGCACCAAACACAGAAACTTTTCCACTGACACTTCCTCCTTTCTTATTATTATTATTTATTATTATTATTATTAAAGTAGATTTATATAGTGCAATTTTCAACCCCAGAGTCGACTCAATGCGCTTTCAAAATGACACAGAGACCATGTTCAAACAAAGACCAAACTTATTAACAAACAATTATACAGAGACATTGCAACAAACAAAAATACAAGGTAGAAAAAGAAAATACTGCACAAGCATGAACATAACATCTAAAGGATAACATTGAGAGTCATGGTGTGGTGGAGTCTACAGCTGTGAGCAAACCATTCGACGAATGTCAGCAGACACAGTCACAGTGAGTGAACTCAAGACGCCCAGAGCACGCAGTTAGGGTGAGCATTGTTGCCTCATTCAAGACATACGATGAATTGAAAAGACATCAGTCGTGTGGTAAAGTGCATGGCCTCACATGTCGGCGACCGCACGTGGGCAGTATTTGCGCGCTTGCTGCACAGAATCGTTTTGTTTGTTGTTGTTGTTGTTTTTTTTTTTTTTTTTGAAGATCACATCCTCCATCTCTCTGGAGGTTGAGAAGGGCTAGTTTTGTCCTTAACTCGGCTAAACTAAATCTGAGGGCGGTTGACAGCGCGGCCATTAGGCTGCCGATGGACAGGTGTAATAGCAGTTTTCCGATGGCTTTGACATCTGATGACCGCAGCGGAACTGTTTATCTTATGATCTTAGTTGTTCAGCTTTTAACGACTGTTTGTCTCTTTGTTAATCTATCTTCTGTTTAATTCTTATTGCGAAATAATTATTATTCCTTGCTTTAATTTTTTGCTGCGGATCCAGTGTCGTATTTCTAATGTGTAGAGCTGGAGTTAGCACTGATCATTTAATCACTGTCAATGAACATTTCCATCGCTGTTAGTCAAAATATCATGGACCATGATGTCGTAAGAAAACTTCTCTACACAGATGTCGCCGTGGAGAGAGTGGCAGTTGTCGCTAAGGACCATCAGTTGTTAAATGCCCAGCCCCAGTTTGCCGGAAGCTTTCTTATCCAGCGTCGCCATCGCCGTCACCAGGCTGGGCAGGATGAGCAGCTTGAGCATGTTGAGCAACGAATCCCCAGGAAATCTTAGAAGATCTTGAGCAAAGATCTACATTATCGCGTAGGAATACAAAGTCTGTAGCTGATAGATCAAGCAATAGATCTTGGAACATGAACGACGGAGTTGGAAAAAAAAAACACACAGTAAAACCAGAATAATTGTCCTGTACAACAGAGTCAGTCATAATTAAAATAACTACACTCTAGCAAAATATTGGAAGAAGAGGTTCGCGTGGGTTCCGAACATACAGAACGCTGAAGCTGAACAGTAATGGCTGACAAGGCACCGCTCCGAAAAATTGGTGAAGAACAAAATTCTGCGTGATTCCTACGGTCGACCACAAAAACACAGCAGAAACTAAAGAAACTAAAGCTCAGTCAGTGACGATAATACTGGCACAAACTTGATATCAACTGCAGTTACTTACAACCAAGTATAACACGAAATAAATGTGGAGCACGAGAGCTGTCAAGCCGGTTAGGCTTTCTTCTTAGAACGGACAATTACAAAACATATTCTATTAAAAACTGAGGTAATGAAACCGGACATGGCCATTTAAAGACTTGCACTAAGGCAGACTACAATCTTCATACACTCCCTTTACAATCAAAAGTCATGTAGCCATGTACCAGACTGTTATGAACATGTGTTACCATCCCTGATGGATTGATGTGGCGAGGATGTCGCCCTTGTGTAATTTTGGTACTAGGGATTGTCACCCCTGAATTGAATGTTGATATAGGGGGCGTTGTTTAGAAATTGGAAGAGAAGCAGACGTGAGAGTCTGGGAGAAAGAAGAATTTGGGACAGAGGTAAGAATTGATAGTAACTGTGTGGAGAAATATTAACTGTGTGAAGAAATATTAACTGTATGGAGAAAGAGTAACTGTGTGGAGAAAAACTGTGTGAAGAAATATTAACTGTATGGAGAAAGAGTAACTGTGTGGAGAAGTATTAACTGTGTGGGTTGTCATTGATAAGCGAGTCTGTGGTTCCTCGCTTTACTAATTTTCTCAGCTGCTGTGCGATCTTCTGGGAAGATTGTATAACTGTGTGGATTTACCTACTGTGGAATTATTATTGACTTGATCATTTGTCTGCCGTTAAGACTGTTGGAGTTGTTTGGTCGATGTAGGCTGTCCGTATGATCAACGCCAGTGAACAAGACTGAAAGAGTGGAACTGTTTGCCGTGTCGACCCCCCCCCCCCCAACCACAGAAGAAGAGAGAACTTGAAGGACTTTAATATAAACTGGTTGTATTCATTTATTTTTGTGTAGACTCACTGTAAAATATTTGTGCTGAGCTTTTCTTTAGTTATTTAGTAAAGAATATATTTACGTTCACCCGATTAATAGAAACGTTCGAGCCCATGTACAGATGTTAGTGATTTGTTGTCTGAAAGAATACGTGTGGAACTCAGTGTTTGCAGGTGTGCTCTGTCTGTGGAGTGTGTGTGTGTGTGTGTGTGTGTGTGTGTGTGTGTGTGTTCCCAACAATTGGTGACCCCGACGTGATCTGTCGTGGGTTTGTATCGTTTGGTACCGAGTCGGGTGAAAGATTGTCTTTAGACCTCGTGTCTGCTCTCCCCTGATCTAGGTGTAGTTGTGAACTAGGGTGGTTTTAAATATTGATAGTTGTTTAATGCTGTTCATGTTTATGTGTGTGGGACTTGGTGCAGTATCCCCGTCTCCAGCTTCACGGGTCTACGGGTGTGTAAAGTTCTACCCGTAGTAAGGAATTAGCCTCTGTTTCTACTTTGCCTCTCGTCTTTATTTTCCAAGCTCACTATTCTGTGTGTGAAAGTGTATGTAGTAACTGAAAGTGAGAGTGGATGTTCTCTATCCTGTAGTTATCTGTCTTGTTTTATTAAAAAAAAAAAAATTCTGGGCCTTGAGTGTTCACTTATTAATTTATGTTAAGTCATTGGATGTTTGAATAAGTTGTCGCCCTTGGATTATTTTGATGTACTCGTACGGTACTTTAGGATCGTTAATAGATCTAGAAATCTGAGTGCTGTGTGTGTGTCCGAGAGTGTGTGTTTTCAACACAGACACTGCTTTTCAGGTCGTGTGCTACTTGTTAACCTTCTTTGTGCACTCTTTTATCTCTTATATATATATATATATAAGTGAATGGAAGTGGAATCAATTGCTGTCTTTTTGAATCTTAACCAATGCTACAAACATTTACGCGCATCTGTTACTAGACGGATTTTTTGTAATGTAAAAACCGATGTCTGCCACACCATGCAAGAGACTGTTGTTCAATTTTGTTTTTTCCCGAAATATCCCTTAGATCCCAATTTAAAGACGTGTATACGATTTTTTTCTTTCTTGTTGTTTGTTTTTGTTCTTGCTTTTTGTTGTTTTGCTTTTATTTTTAGGTTTAGTTTATTTTTAGAAAGTTACTGAGAGCAGTTGAAAGTTGTATTACATGGTTTTCTCGCTTGCAGGTTTTAGTGAAGTTCATTACATTGTCCCTGACTGTTAGTTCTCAGCATCGTTCATGAAGGGACAGAAGCTTGATCGGTGCAGCAGACAGCTGTTTGTGTGTGTCGTCACAGTGCTCGTCACATTAGCTTTATCGATATGGCGAACTGGTCCAGCGATTATCCAGGTTTTGCTTTTCGTCGAGGTGAGTACACATAATTGCCCTTTGGGACAAATAAAGTCTTGTCTTAAAACGTTGTCCTCTTCACACCTTGCTTCCAACAAATGTTTGCTTATTCACCTTTTCTCATGACTGCACTTCTCTAGTCGTTTGGCTTGAGCGCAATATTTTTAATTCAGCACAGAATCTTCAAACTACATAAATATGGCTGTAGTAAAAGACTGCGAACTAAATGTGATAGAATAAAGGACTGCAAGACTACAAATGACACTGTCAGGCTGCTGACTATAGCTTGCGGTTGATGGTCTTAGACTGGAAGACTGTAGATTACATGTGATGTTTGTAAGACTGTAGGTCAGGCAGTGCATATTCCAGAAGATTTTGTGTGTGTGTGTGTGTGTTTTTTTTTTTTTACTGCCTTTGTTGACATCGGTTACTAAAAACAAATAAAATCATACAGGTAATATTCTACAAATACTTTACTCATCCTATAGGCCTCACGCATTTAATTCTAATGGATTTAATGATCGATTTGAGTTATTTTTTCACATACTCTTTTTTTATTTGTAATCTTTGTTTTAACTACGTGAGCATGTGTAATGCTCTCTCCTTCCTTGTTCAAGGGCCTCAGGTCATATCTCAAGCACATTAAAGGAGTCTGTTTCTCTCTTTTTCTTTCTCTCTGTGTTTGTCTCTCTCTCTCACTCACACACACACACTCTCATAAGCATTTATAATTTATAGATGTGGTACATGTTTATCTAGGTGTACTGTCTGCTGTATTTATGTTTAAGGAAGTTATTTTGAATACATTTGTGCTTTGGTTAAATGTCTACAGCATGTCTATCAAGTGCAGTAAAATGATTTGGATTAGTTCTTTATAACTTGGGTGGAGAAAGGTCGCTATAGTACTAACGTTTCAGTGAATCAGTTTCTTTCTTTCTCTCTCTCTCTCTATCTTTCTCTATCTCTCCCAAATCGTTGTTGTTTTGGTTGGTATGTTGATTAGTGTATGAGAAGAGGGTACGCTGTGTGGAAAGTGTGATTAGAGGGGAGAGAAATTGGAGGGTGGGGTAAGATTGGCACAAAACAATTGAGTTTTCGATTTGATGGCCAATGCACGTAAGAATGTTTTCTCTTTTAAGTTATAATGATTCTTTATATGTGGTGTTGAGCTTTATAGATATCATGGTTGTGTGTGTGTGTGTGTGTGTGTGTGTGTGTGTGTGTGTGTGTGTGTGTGTGTGTGTGTGTGTGTGTGTGTGTGTGTGTATGTGTGAGAGAGAGAGAGTTGTATTTTGAAATTTATGTATATAGATTTGTAGTTTCTGGGCACGTGTGTGTATAGAAGTAAGAATAACTGATCTTGTTTATTACTGTATTGTGTGGACAGCATCAATTTTAAGATGTTGTGTAGTTACCTCGATAGATACTCATACCCTGGTTGGACCTATGCTCTTACAGCAAAAACGAATGAAGCAATATCTCTCTTTCTCTCTCTCTCTCTCTCTCTCATATATTTATATACACGCACGCTCACGCTCACGCACACATACACACTCACACACTCAAACACAAGCTGTTCTGGTTTCTTCCCTCTTTCCCATAGCGCGAAATCATTGAAAGATGCAAGCACTTTCCTACTATGTCACCCAAACCAACAAAGGCAACGCCCCTTTCTTGTTACACTTAGTAGCTTGTGCTCGTCCGTTCGGATGCACGCTTGCGCGAACGTATACATCATCGCCTGAGTGCGACACCTGCGCTGCAGCTCTACTTTTTGTTATCTCAGGACAGAGTAGAGACATTCTTCAGTAGAGTGGCGAGTATTTTCGGCAACTGACTATCACGAAACACACACTGTGTGCCTGGACACAATTACTCAAAATACATAATCGTTTAGTAGATAATTAATCAAACGTATTATTGTAATAAATAATGTTTCATAACTAAAATGTTTTATCGAAATATAGACGCTTAGAGTAATTAAATATTTTGGAATTGAAATCTGCGTTATTAAGCATCTTAATTTCTGGTGTTTACTTCCAGAACAACGCTGGATCATAGACTATAGAGAAAGAAGGACTAGCGACTCGAGCGCGGGAACAAATAACTTGCGACCCGCATGCGCTAGCTTTTTCATCCCTTCGCCATTTCCGGCTTCACTTAGTGCGTCTCAGAGCTATTGTTGTAGTTAATTTTACATGCCAGGCACTAGCTGTGCGATTCCAGGCTGCCCAGCATGCAAAAGTCGACACAAAGGCTTATCATTTTTCAGCATACGACGACGACGAGAACATCAAGACTGTGAAAAACCTCTTGTGAGAGCTGCGAATCGCACGACTAGACTCTTCCAATATCTCCAGGCAGACCTGATGAAACTAATTATGATTAAACAAATTTGTCTACAAGTTTAAGTAAAAATGTATCACAAAATAAATAATGGAAGAAAATAGCGTTTTTTCTTACTCTAACCTCTATTTTTACCTATAGATCTGAAAGGCACCCAACTGAAACTATCGGGGGCAGATGAAGGAACATCGAAGTTTTCTTCGCCACCCATTTCAAGTGCACCATCGTCCTGATAACACGACGCACGATGGGAATGTGTTTTATAACAACATCGTTAAAAAAATCAATAAATAAGGATTTAAATGTGTTTCAAAATAAATAGAGTTTAAGGCATGCCCCTCAGGGCCTTAGTCTCAATCAATATTTAAGAAACAACAAACTCGCTACAAACCGCTCTCTGTATCACTCAGACAATGAGCCAGAGAGCGAGAGCTTGGTTTTTTTTTGTTTTTTTTTAATTGGTGTTTTACGCCGAGCCAGCAACTAAGGCTATATCATTGCAATGCATCCAGCCCTGTAAACAGATGCCACATGAAAAGAAAGAACAGCGTGCCCGAGCTGAACCCAGGACAGCCAACCTTTACTGTATTGGTGACAGGCGCTAACCATTGCGCCACCGGGCCGCCAGCGAGAACTTGTTGACAATACTATTAATTTGACTTTCAAATAAATACAAACACTACGATACAACGCTGTGTTTGAGCGGAAATATTGTACATTATGATTCATGTATTAAAATATATATTAAAGCATACTAAGAGGGTTTCTTCAATATCAAAGCATTCCATGATGTACTCGCGGATACACGACAAAGAGCGGAAGCTGGCTGTCAATTGTATCGGCGAGTTGAGCCAGCGCTGGCCCACTACACGCGCGCTAAGATGGCTGTCCTTCTTTCTCTATAGTCTATGACTGGATCGATCATCAACAACAAGGATGATTGTGCATCAGGACAAAGGTGTAAAGTAAGCTACTAGTGTCCTCGAAAGTGAAATCCGTACGACAAAAAAGGATCACCATTAATGCATTGTTTATAAACACAGTTTGTAAACTGATCACTCATTAACAAAGACTAAAGATTTGTACTTAAAGCCAGTGTATGGAGAAAGTGAAGGCAAATTGATCTTTGCTGCTCTAAATAAGGTCTGTCACGAAATAACAGAAGCGAACAGCTTGGCATATCGTTTGTGTGAGGTGTAAATAAACAGATAAAAGCTGACAGCAGGTGATGGGGGATGTTTTGATGGTTGTAGAGGCGGCTACGGTTTTAATCTGAGGGAAAGGGACACGCGCCTCACAGATGTCAATGTTGCTCATTTGGCAGGTGACAGACTCGCTATTTCGCTCGCTTTAGTAATAAAGGACTTGGATGTAATGACCAGTTACTTTGGCGGGGTTAGTAGGGTGTCTTAAAGTGATTGGCTGTCTCTCAGGTACGTAGGTAGCTACTAAAGTTGAGCATAGATGTGAGTTTGAATAACCAATCGGATACTAAAAAGGTTGTGAAACCGCTGATTTAACATTGTGCCAGACCTCGAATCAACGCGTTTCCACCAAGAAATTGAAGGATGCAAGTCACAGAGTAAAATTTTCATGAGGCTGAATAAAGTTTCTGTTGAGAACGTGAAGTCGGCTGCTACAAGACAAGGGACTTGGTTTAGTGACCAGCATGACTTACCAAGATGTCGGCAAGCCTACTCTTAAGACAGAGTGCTGAGTAGCTATTATCCCGAAAAAGAATAGATTATAAACTGGTTGCCATCACTATGACATCAACTAGATCGCTTTTTGTATCTTCTCTTTCTCTATGTGCCTTCTAGGAATATGTACTCCTCATCTGATTCTTGAACCTTCAAAATTCCCTTTTGGAAATAAAATCTTATGGAGAGCACTCTTTCTCTCCCCTGTAGTGTGGGACAGCTTTCGACCTTCAAGTACAGCACATCGCTTCAAAAAAATCTTTAAAAGCCCATCAGACATCTGTACACTAGCCTCGATGTTGCACCCTTCTCCCTTCCATGTTTTGTCAATTACTGATCATGTTTGAATGTATAGAGGATCGATCGGCTGAGCACAGAATTTACCCCTCACCTCCCCCCCCACGTCACTTGGAGGTATTTATGTACAAAATTGCTTAGTATTATAATCATATGTCCTGTCTAATTATCTAGTTTATTTCATGCTGTAAAAGTTACCTACTCCTCTAATTTCATTATCTGTAATAATTATTACCTCCGGCAGTGCAGCAGATACTTCGGTTGTAACAATTTTATCACAACTACGACACCTTTGTCTTTTCTCTCAGTCAGTCAGTAATCTGAGAGAGCCCTTGAACTTGTAAAATGAAAACGGCTCATGCTAATGTCATGTTGTTTGGTAACGCAGATGAATTCAACGAATCCACAGAGAGCGCTCTTGAGACACGGCGACACCTTGGTAAGCCAACGGAACAGGACTTTGTTGCCTGAACGCTGGTCACATGACTGTAGATGTTGTTAACCAAAGAGGTCGTTACCTGAATGTTCGATACGACTATACACTCATAACTGTCTGGAGACCTTTCTGTATTCCGGGATGCCTATTCCCTTAGAGATAAAGACAACTGCATGAACATTAGTCCCGTGATGCAACAGACATTATTATGTGTAGACTTTATTACAAATAAGAAATGTTTAACTGGACTCATTTAGTGAAAATATTGCAGAAATGTATGCACAACACGTCTCATTAGGGAATGAAGAATATGTTTTAGTGTGGATTAGTATTTCTATAATTTGTAGCTAAATATATGTAAATATACTTATAAATGTTCGTAACATTTTATCATTTGATGTTCACATCATCATCAGTAGCTTTGAGATATAAAATGTGCTATAATACCTTGAAGACCTAACCGATTAGTGACACACATCATGTTTAAAAGTCTCCTTTCATATCAGGTATTATTGCCTTGAACATTAAATAGCAAGGAGAAACACGAATCTCGAGAAATTAAATAAAAACGATATCCTCACCTATTTAAATGTGTGTGACATCAGTACTGGTGGAATCGTTGCTGACAACAGCAGGCATTCTAATATTATGCTCCCCCCCCCCAAAAAAAAAAAAAGAATCTCGAGAGCCCAAGCGCAGATATGAAAACTATTGTGTTGTTGTTAAAGTTGTTGGAGTTTTATACAATATGCAATATATTGCAGGTGGAGTTTTTCCCCGACTGGACAACTGCGGACCCACACGACGCGGTGCCAGTCAAGCGAGTCTACCTGTACTCGGCCACACTGGCCATCCAGCAGACGCCACCCACAGGCAGCCACATCCGCATCACGGCCTTCCAGGAGCAAGAGGCGGCACAGCTGAGGTGTTGCCTACGTCACCATGGCAACGACACCTCGGTGCCAACGCTCGTTGTAAACTCCAACAAATACAACGACCAGCAACAGGTGCTCGCTGTGGTCTATCAGTGTCACGTGCCTTTTACTCCGCAAGACCTGACCACAGTTCGTGTCACCATGACCCCTGACCTCGCTTGCCCAGTCGAGGACGACTACTACCTACCAGTGTACATACCGGAAGTGGTTAAAGGGGGACTTGCCATCTGTGGTAAAGTGGCTTTTGGAAGCTTACTGGACCCTCTTAAGCTGGTCGAATGGTTCGAGATGCAAAAACTACTTGGAGTGGACAAAATCCAAATACTTGACTTTGGAAATCCCCTTAATGTGACGAAAGTGTTTCGATACTATCAGGATACAGGCCTGCTGGCTATGTTCCCGTACAAGCTTCCAGGTCTGCTTTACTTTTCAGTGATGCATGTGACTTTTTCTTTCTATTTATTCTGCATAAACTTTCATGTTTTTTCACTTTGCACTTTCATTGGTATCCTTCATACGGTCTGACAAATCTTCACCATCTCTGCTTGATGGTTCTGTGGGAGCCGCTCTATTTATATTTTCTTTAGATTTTGCTGATGATGGAAAAATTAATTTTTTTCTTCTGCGACATTCTGAGTATATAGAAATGTCTTATAATGGACTCACGATTTTATCGTTTGTTCAAAAAAGAACGCGTTACTTGTATGTCTGCCAGGAAAGGCTGTGACAGAAATTCACGTGTACTTATATATTTCACCCATTAATTGAAAAGTCATAGCCCTTTAGACAATAAAGATAAAATTGATAATTTTGTTGTAGGTCGTCCATGGGGTCGAGGCTTTACTGATGAAACTAGAGTACTTTACCAACTGAGCCAGGATGAAGACTTTTCTATTCTTGAATGTCGTCTGCGACTGGCCGGCTATGATTATGTCATGGGCATCGACATGGATGAAATCATTTTACCCAGGAAAATGACGGCACTGAAACCATATTTTCAGGTATTTCTTGTGATGAAAAATCTGTCTGGCTGCCTGCCTACCTGCCAACTCGCAGTTTAAGTCATGCAATTTATCAAATCCCCACAAACAATGTTGTTCTATCAGGAAATTTTGTACAGTTCGCAATTGTGAGCATTAAATCCTCACTGTCTAGATGAACGGGCACTGAAAGTTAATTTCTTGACCAGATAGTCCTTACCTTCATTTCCTAAACAGGAAATATGTATATTTATTTTCTAAAAGTATTTTTCTTTATTTCTTTTGTGGGAGATTTTTCGGTGCTATTTTCCGAACACAAAATATTTGCCTTTATTCCATGAACAAAAATAAATATCGGTCTTTATTTCTTGATCAGAAATTACTTGCTTTCATCTCTTGAGCCGAAATATTTGTCTTCATTTCTTGAGCAGGAAACATTCGGTCCAGATCCCAGCCTGGCGGCCGTGTACTTCCACGTGCAGTTCTTCGTGGAGGAGTTCGGGCCTGAGGACAAGGACGCGCCACTGCACGTGCTTCGTTATCTCAAGAGCACGCCTGCGCGGTGGGAGTGTCAGAAGTACACGTACATGCCGGCCAGAGCTGACCAGGGGTCTACACACGCCATCAGTCCCTACCCAGGATTTGTAACGTATGTAGTAAACATAAAGCTCCAGCTATACATTATTTTGTCAATATTGTAACACAACACACTGGTGGTGGTGGCGATGAGGACGACGACGATGACGACGAGGAGGAGGATGGTTAACAAAACAGCGCTTTATCACTGGGGATACGCTCTAAGTGTAAGGGAGAAGCTGAATGGTTGGTGGCCTGGTGGGGTGACAGTTCGATTTCTGTGTGGCGCAGAAAACGTATCTTAGATGAGCCATCTCTCTGTGTACCTGACTCCATAGAGAGCTGTGAAAGGTAAGAAAGCGAGAAAAGCTCCGAGAAAAATAAGGTCTTTAACACCACACCACTCGATTGACAATAAAAGGTTAGAGAGAGTCAACTTTTCTTTTAGCTTGCGCGCTGACCCATTCGAATATGACAAGAACATCGTTAAAAGTTACATAGCAAGGTAACAATTAAGACTGACTTTATGGTGTGATTCTATAATGTTTCTAGAACAAAAACAAGTTTTTCTTACATGCACGTTCAAGTGATTGTTTGCAGGTGACATTATGTAAGGTAGTTCTACGAAACTTGTGCTGAAAGTACAAACATGAATTTAACAAATTCTTATGTCTTGATGCTTGGAATAGAAAGGTGGAGATTGCTGAAGTGCTTCTTTAGCGGCATTGAGTAGATCAGCAAAGTCAAAAGATGCAGGTTCTTTTATAAAAAAAAGTAAAAAAATTTAAACACTTTTATTTTAAATGAAGTAAAAACTGTAAAATAGTTGTTTCCTTAGGTCTCGAACTTTTCTTTACTGCATATAACTTACAATATAAAAGTGTGAGGGGGCCCCGGAGTGTTCCAAGCTCCAAGAGTGCCCCTCACACTTTTATATTGTAAGTTATATGTATTAACGAAAATTACGAACATAGTCCTTCCTGCAAATTCTCTTGAAAATTCCGCGTTTCTTGCGACTTGTGACTCCTGCTTATCGGTTTTTTCCCTTCTTTGTTGCGAAGAGCGATGTCTTGGAAGAATCACAGTAAAATATTTTATGACACAAAAAAAGTGTATTGGACTTTCCCAACTATGGCCACACAACATAGATTTAAAGGTATTAGTGTTCTTTGGCTACTCCAGGGAAAGCTGACAGAAGGCCAAGCTACACATTACAA
Source organism: Marisa cornuarietis (assembly GCA_004794655.1). Taxonomy (NCBI): domain Eukaryota; kingdom Metazoa; phylum Mollusca; class Gastropoda; order Architaenioglossa; family Ampullariidae; genus Marisa; species Marisa cornuarietis. The sequence goes on from SMMW01000081.1 coordinate 683,531, forward strand.
TGGTAATGATGCTGTTTCTCTGGCTGTACTTACTACTTACATTTTTTATGTTATTTCTCTGCAGGACACTCGCTGCCCCAGAAGAAGCCGTCATCCACCATTATCGACACTGCCCACAAGGTTGGCCAGCCTGCACCCCCTCGCACATCACTGACAGGTCAATCACGAGGTTCCAAGCTGACATTGTTCCTCGAGTAAAGGACGTGCTCAGTAAATTAGAATTCTAGTAAAACAACTCGGCTTATAAAAGGGCTTTGCGTCTATGTTTGCAGCCTGTGATATGCTTCAGTGAAAAGCATGAAAGATGCAATGGCTTAGTGCCTGAATGTTGTACATCATAAAACAGTTTGAGAAACGTTTTTTCCGCTTTCTCAGAGATGTCACAGCAACACACGAGCATGAGTTGATCAGGGTTCTAGGGTTTTTTGTGTCAAAACGTGATGAGCTGGTCATGTTGTTAGGGCGATTTTACATAAGGATTTTACATTTTACAGACTGTGAATACAAAAATCATGAACATAAATTGTGAACTTCACAGACTAGTAAATCACATTATGTGGCCTTTGAGAGATATAATTAAAATAACTTATCCTCATAAAGGTTATAAAAAATTTTTTACCTTAATTTTATTTATTGAAATTTTAAATAATTAGTGTATGGTCGTGTTTTATTTTTAGGTATGAAAGTCTAGATATAGCTGAATCATTTATGGCACAAATCAATATCATTATTAAGAATTAAAAAATCAGCCTGTAATAAAGAAATTTAATTAACTAAATCACCACTAACACATCAAGAGAACAAGTAAACACACAAACGAGTAAAAAATTATTCTAAAAAAAAACCTGAGGAAATTATCCTACTTAAGGAGATCTTTCGCAGTGTAAAAAAAATTACTTTTTTGGTTTGTTCGGTAAGAACTAAATATCTACCAAGCACCTTTATCTACAAATTACCAAATGTGCTCTTTACTACTAATACGTCGTTTCAATTCAGCATTACCTGTAAATATCAATGTGGAAATTCATCTATTTTATTATAAAATTCTATAGCCTACATCTTGGTGTAACGCTGCGCATCGCACGATCAGCTATACAGGTATCTCACCCTTTCTGTCAATTACTGTCGACAGATCAGTTTTGTTGTCTCTTTGGGGTTACTGCAACTCTCTATTCATCGACCTCCCTAACCGCCAACTGGACAAACTTCAAAGGGCGCAAAATAAGGCGAAAAGAGGCGAAAAGAGGACCATGCTACACCTTCTCCTCCGCGAGCTTCACTGATTACAAGATCGCCAGAATTAAAATCTAGCTCTTTTGAAAATCACTTGAAGCTGAGATGGGTAATGATAATAATGGTGTAATAAATGTTCCTCCTCCGATGACTTTTCAGTTGTGTAAAGTACGAAGCCGATCGTATTTATTTTCACTTTGTAAGTACTTTTTCATTAGATCTTTAATTCACAAGAAAACTTTGAGTCACATACATAGAACTTCGGTAGAAAACAGAAAAATAATTAGTAAGAAAGAGACAGAGACAGTGAGAAAGAGACACCCAGAGCGACTCAGGTCATGTAATTGGGCATTTGACCTCACGCCTCTAAACAGGTATGTATAAATATTGGTTGGAAAATAGATTACAAAGCAAAAAGAGGTAAACAGAAATAGATACGTATGTCAAAATACAGCGCATGTGGCCATCAGACACAATAAATTCTATGTAATGCTAACATACAGCTTTCTTGGTCAGTGGCTAAACAATATTTCTCAAACAAATACGTTCATGTCTGCAATTACACTGCTGTTATATATTTGCATCGTGTTTTCGTTAGTTCACCCTTGACGACATGATTGAGCATTCAGAATCGACAACAGTGATGTACTATAAAACATGGGTAAAACATCATATGTATTATTTTTGTACGCTATCATATAATCTCTGATTAACTACTCACGTCATTGAAATATTTACTGTCCAACCTACCATTCAGTCGACTGGATGACAAAGTGTTAATAACATCTTGAAGCAAGGCTGTAACGACAACGGTAATTGAGGGAGGCCAATTTGTAGCTAACGTAGGCAAGGAGAGACAACCAGTGATACATTTAGGGTCGATGGGGTAAATGGACTAAGGAGACATAGCGTTTACTCACCTTCTGAAATAATAAAACCTGCGCTCGATCATCATTGGACCAGCTTGTCAGAAGGACCTCAAAACTGATGTAGTAGCACTAGTCCGACACACGACGAGCAGGTGTATGTTGTATAAAGCAATCATGACTCTCTTTATGAACGAAACTGGGGTAACAGCCAACGACAAGAACTTTGGTCGTCATAGCGAACATCAATAGAATCGGTTCTTCGTCGATCTTAGAGAGAATCTGCAAACGAGAGAAATACAAGTGAAACAATTTCCAGTTGCTGTTAGTATTCGTTCTTAAAAAAAACAAAACAAATTATACCATTACATAAAAATTACAATACACACTCCATCTATGATTGGCTGTTCCCTTCCGAGTACATAAATAATACAATATCTTAAACATCTATGTTGAGAGCACACGTGTACTGAAGCACATGGTTATCGCCCCTTACAGCTGCCTCTCGCGTAGTGTGGCAAACATAAGGTTTCGAAATCCTGAAGGACGTGAAAAATACCTAGTAGAAACAGCTATGTGTTTGTAGCCTCCGATTAAACCCACTTACACATTGTTTAAGTCCTATTCTGTTTCCTTTTGGATGATGAACGTGTTAAAAAAATTGCTATAGAATTTTACGGTAATGAGGCCAGAATACAGAATATGTTGTAAGTTTAGTTTCAGTACAAAAATACGTTCGTACCTGTCTAAATGAAAGCTTTATGACAAAATTGTAATCTGTAAATAGCACTATAATAAATACTTTGACAATCAAAAAGCCTAAATGAAACTGCAATAATAATTGTTACTATGATTGTTTCGTTAAAATCGATCAAAAATAATATTATTACTACTAGTACTAGACAGCGTTTGATTAAAACAGAGCAAGTCACTCTGCCGGGGAAAACTTCTCTCGCTGATTCTTCAAAGTCTCCAATATGATTGGTCCTGATGTCACTACAAGGGACAGAGCGTCTAGTGGTTAATAGTTTCTAGAAAATGCGGTGAATAGTCGAGTAAGACGGCGAGATAGCATGGAAACAGAAGACTAAGGGGCGCCTGCTAGTGTAGTAGTTAAAGTACTTCTTTACCTACAAAACATATCGTTTTATCAAAACTATTTAAAGAGGGTCAATGCATGTTCGCTCTTGTCGGAACTGTCGACAGACACAACAATAAACCCCTGACTCCACGATCTGTGTTGAGCTACTAAAAAGGAGACATTGAAACCATCCTTGTCTGATCTGGAACTGTGCCATTCTGAGTACAGGCAAAAATACAAACACACAAATATACTATTAAGCCGAAAAAATAATAATATTAACTAAAAATGCTGCGTAGTACACGCCTTCTGGTTCAATATCTAAGTTCACGCGGTTCAGACTCTTACTTCTGGGAAGGATGATGCGAGTTAGGACTTTTAAATCAATGAAGAGATCAATGCAGTAAATTCAGGCGGCCTAAAAGCGTGAGTACATACACTTAATACATCAAGTAGCAAAACAGGTGAAATTGATGTAATAAGTCAGTCCCAAATTAAAGGTAGTAAACACAGGCAATAATTAATGCAATAAAATAGGACAACAGATGTCAAAGGTCCCCGATAACCCCACTGTCTGAGTTTTAAAGCAGATTCTGGTGGAAAGAGATAATATAGACCTTTCTATAAATTTAAGTGCTTTAAACACAACGGTTTATTTATTACCTAATTTTCAAGTTGGTGATTATAGTCGACTAGCTCCCGTACGCGAGAAACGTGCGACGTCAACGCTGGGTCTCCATAACAACTACAAAGTATGTTTGTCGGTTAATGTTCGTCAAATTTTGTAAACTAAAGGTGAACATTACAATTTATGTTTATCCGTTTACTTGCGTCCTGCCACAAGAGCCTCAAATATGACAATTTATGCCTGAGACTAATTTCCACGTTTATATGGACAAAGTTGTTCATACGTCTATAGATATAAATAACAGTAAAAAAAAAGAGAACGAACGAACGAAATTCTTTATTGATTAGGCCGTGTGGCCTCAACATCGCGAGTACAGTTTATATAACTTTAATGATAAATTATTTCAGTTCAAGGCGTGTAAATATAGGTTAACATGGGCAATTGCATCGACAGTGTCAATAGCCTTATGGACAGATCTTTCTTCGTTTAGCTGCTGACAGTGTTGCGTCGTTTAAAACAGTGTTAAAGATACCTGGCTAGGCAGGTAATCTGTGATGTGTCATTAATCAGGGGTGGGAAGGAAAAGGCTGTTTGGTGAGTTGTATATTTCAGAGGCAGAAATTTGCTTCTAAGGTCTCTAAGTTAGGTACATTGGAAAGTAGATGTATTTCGTCGTCTGGTGAATCAAGACATAGCGGGCATTCTAGATTTGGCATTGGTGCCGTTGAGTACCTGTATTTGTGGGTTTTTAACTCAGAGATCCCCATACGAAATCTAACTAGAGCATCTCTTAAGGCTTTGTTGTTTACACAGTATAAATATGGTTCTATTTGCAATTCCAATTTGAACTTTGCATACACTGTAAACCTAGGGCTCTCTGTGACATAACAATGCCAGTCTTGTTTATGGCAATCAACCAGTCTTTGTTTAAACATAGAGAGAAATTTGCTAACATCTTGCACACCTTGATTCTCCCAGACATAGCCAAAACCATACATGTACAGAGTCTCACACACTTCAGACACCCAGCATGCTTTCCCCCTATTATGAAGCTCAGTCAACATGTTATATGCCTTTCGTGAGGGTCTCCTGGAGTCAAGCCTTGTCAGGCGTAACCAGTATCGAATGCAAGAGGTTTTGGAATGTACATAGAGGAAAAATCTGCCCGTGTCACCGTAGACCATATCGTTTGGGGTTTGGGGGCTGACATTTAGTAATTTCTTTAATATGAAAATGTGTGCCATTTCTACTTGGCGATTACTCTTTAAGCCCCATACTTCTGATCCGTATAACAGCAGAGGCTTTATCTGGCTATCAAAAAGCTTAAGTAAAAGGTCAGGTATGTAGTCTTGTATTTTCCAAAGAGTTTTAAAGATTTGGATAATCCCTACTTTTGCTCTTGTTGTCAGGTCTCTGAAGGCAGATGAAAATGACAGTTTAGTAGTAAAGGATAGGCCCAGATATTTATAGGAGTTGACTACTTTTATCGCGTTGTTATTATAGGTCCATATTTCTCTGCTTGCTAGGAGTCCACCTTTTCTAAACACGATTATGTTAGATTTTTTTAGGTTCACTGTAAGATTTAGTGCTATTGCACTTTTAGAGAGTACATTTAATTGATTTTGTAGACCGCTGGCAGTGTCCGACAACAGAACATTATCGTCTGCGAACAGTAAAATGAAGATTTCTAGAAAATCCAGGTGAAGCTGAATGCAATGTTTTCCATTCTCGACTATGTCTCGTGCAAGTTCGTTCATTAGCAAGGAGAAGAGTATAGGGCTAGTTATTTCTCCTTGTTTTAGACCGTTTGGACAATGAAAAAAGTTAGAAAGATCAGCTTTGGAGCGCACCCTAGCTTTAACGAATTTATACAGGCTTCTCGGAGCGTGATGCATTTTTCCCCGAATGCCTTTTTTTCCAGAGGACTAGCCATAGCTTTGCGCGAGAGACCGAGTCAAAAGCCTTCTGGAAATCTATGAAAGCTACGTATAGTTTCTTATTTTGCAGTAAGTGCTTTTGTACCATGGCATATAAGGTAAAGATGTAAAGATGTGGTCGATTGTGGAGTGATCAACCCTGCTTGAAGTTCATCAGTAACATTATTTTCTTCAACCCAATCCGTCATACGTTTATTTAGTATGAACATTTAGAGTTTGCTGCACACGTTAAGGAGGGAGATACCTCTATAATTATTAGGGTCATCCGTATTTCCTTTTTTGTGTAGTGGTTGGATAGTAGCTTCTGACCATGATTCAGGAAATAGACCTGAGGAGAAGATATGGTTAAACATCTCGACCAAGAAGGGTAAAATAGTGTCAGTACTATGTTTCATTAGCTCTGGTATTAGTCCGTCCGGGCCAGCTGCTTTTGTATCTTTAAGATGTTTAATTGCACATATGACTTCCTCAGGTGTAATATCCCTATCAAGGGAGTCTTCACCGGTACCTTCATCTCTGTCATAGTTTATTTGGTCTAACTGAATCTCTGTACTGTTGTCCCGTACTTCTTTAAAGACCTCCTGAAAGTGGTCATACCATTTTTCTAGGGATATGTTGTTTTGCCTGTAGCTGCACGGTTTAAATCTTTTCAACATTTTCCAAAAGACTCTTGAATCATGCATACAGCTTTTAATACGAGCTTCTGCTCGGAACTGCTCTTTCTTTTGTGCGATAAGCTTTCTATATGCTTTTCTCTTATCGATGTAGGATTTAAGATCATAGGGTGACCGTGTTAGTCTAAACTGTGCTAGCGCCCGTCTAGCCACATTCTTTGTGGTGAGGCATTCGTTATCAAACCATTTGTTCCTCATCTTGCGTTTAGGAAATCTTATTTGTTTTGCCATGGTACTTGCCGCAGACTTAAGGCTATTCGTGAATAAGTTCACCGCTGCATTCAGATCGCTATAAATCATCTCTGGCCCTATTTAACAGGTTGAAAAACTCTGGTGAGCGTAGGTTGGACATAAATATTGGTTTTAAATCTGGGTTCCATTGTAGCTTCTCAAAGGGTTAGGGAGAGAGAGAGAGAGAAAGGCTTTCGCTGCACAAATTTTAAAAAATCGAAAAGAAGAAATATATTTTCGGAAATGCTGTTGCAGATGTTGTGTGCACGTCACCGGTCACATCTATAATACTGCTGCTTAAAAAGTTGAATTTGAAGTATATTTATCGAAATTACTACAGGTGTCCGTGTAGCTACTCTGTGTTGATGGGCGATAACAAGCATGTTTCTGTATAGTAGGCACAGACCCTGGAAGAAGACTCTTTTGCGGTATTTGCTTTAAAGGCTAACTTAGTTGCTCAGCACAAATCACTGGTAACAGAGCACAAAGTATCACAAAAACATATCCCGGTGGTATTTTATGACAAAGAGGGACAAGATTTTTGTATTAATATTTTTCCCTTTAGCACTCCTGGATTTGTCGAGAAAACAGGAAGTGACGAAACGGAAGTACTTCTAAAAATAGCGTCGTCTGCACGAGCTGAAATCGAAGAGAAATGATGCAATCCTCGGTATATTTATCCAGCATAATGCTAAAAGCAACTGACAGTGAGAGGGCAACATTGATGTGCGTGCTCAAAACAGCTAAAAAAAATAAATAACTGAGGGGGACAGACAATGAGGAGCTTAATATGTATCAAATAGTTATGTTATATTTTTAATAGTAAAAAGTCATTCTCAGCAGTCAGTTGCAAACATAAAATAATAATGCAAATGAATGTACTTTAATAAATGTAAAGCATACCACGTTGGTACCCAACTCTCTTCTTGCCTTACAAGCCGACATTGCAGTGCTGTCACTGTTGTTTCTGTCACTGAAAGTTTGTTAGTATAAAGACATTCTAATAAAACCTAGAAGGTATTAAAGGTGTGTGAAATCAGTGTGAAACGAAATGAATCAACCCTTTTCACTCGTCAACCCCTCTAACTTATTCGTTCAAAGTATGACAGAAATATTTTTTTTTATGCATGTGTTTACATATGCAAACATTTTTGCACTTTTAAGTCTTTGTTTTGTAGACCGTTCTTCAGTTTCTTTTACCATTTTATCTGTTATATATATTTATATAGTTATTATTCACATTAAATCATGTTTCTAATTTTGCAATCTTCTAAGAGTGTAGGTATAAGCTTAGGAAACCTTATAAATTCTCATGAGAGTACAAATGTTTTTGCAACTCCCTACAGCGGAATACCCTTAGTGTAATACATAAGTGTACCCTTAGCCTCGGTGTCCCATTCAGTGACAAGTGTTCCCTTTTTGAGTCAACATTTTCCCGGGAATGGGCGCTCATTCTGTTTCCCTTTAACTACCTTCACTCTTCTACTGACAACCTCTGGGAAGTGGGATAGCCTGTGATGTTTTGTTGACAATAAGGCAAGTGATGAAACTAAGCGCATCTTATGAGAGGGTTTCTATCACACCCACTTTCTTTTACTTTTCTCTCCTGGTCAATGTCCAAGTCTGGCACTGACATGCCAGGCTAGGGAATTTGTCCCCAACATCCATGAGATAATCTCTTACATAAATAACTTCTAAACCCTGTAGTAGCAACTGTGTGTGTCCGTGGTGTGGTGGGGGTAGACCAAAGACACACAAACTAACACACCCACATACGAAGGACTTTGACATTTTACACCGACTTATGCAGATTGCCGTTGCAGGTAATTACATCTCAAAGAGGCGGAATGCACTTCCAAACCACCCTGTAAAACATCTTAAAGACAGAACAGTTCGTTCACGTGGTGCGTTGTCGTAAAGCACTTGACACGAAACAAGCGATAGCAGATAATGAACCACCTAACTTTTCTCTTTTAACGACACCTTGTTAATGGAATGGAGTCCAGGGGGGTGTGCTGGGTCTCTTCTTTCAAGCGTATAAAAGAGCTCATTTGCCTTCACTGGACCGACATCTCCAAAACATTTGTCAACAAACAGCATTTTCCAGAAATCAGCACCAGGTGAGAAGCCTTCCTCTCTCTTGTAACCGTAAACGTTGTCTCTTTCTGAGCCTTATATTCTAGACTTACCTTCGGCACACTGTGTGTGAATTATCTAGGTGGTGCTATCAAGATTTAAGTGGACCATTCGAAGAAATCATAAAAGACTGTCAAGCCGTATTGCAAGAACTTGGTGTTTACAAAATAGCTACAGATCGGCTGAAAAGAATTTTAGTTGCCTTAAGCACTCAATTAGAATGTGTGATTCCTTATGGGATAATTTATAACGAGCGAAAATTGTGTGAAGTAGCATGTATTTGTACGCGAATGGTCCGCACATTAAGTACTTTGGCAAAGGTAAACAACAATGAGCGACAACGGTAAGGTGAGACTTTTCTTGGGTTAAACCTGGTTCTCTTAATGTTTTTACTATAATAATAACAACAATAATAATAAAGAAGGCAAGATTTGTACATCGCATACTTACAGTCGTAAGGAGCATGAGACATGGACAACATACGAGAGACAGAAGAGCAAACAACATATGAACGATAGAAGGATAAACAACTGCACTGATGACGAATAAAAGACAAATACAGAACACGCAATGAACCCAGAAACAAAGACTGAGAGTGTCATGACTTTTTAAATGTATACGAGTAGGTAAGCAGCAAGAACCCGAAAAGGGGAGAAAGGTGTAAAAAAAAAAGACTAACTTTAAATGTTCATGTTCATTATGTAAAAAGTTCAAAGAGAAATCACGACACTGACTTGAGAATGCAGGGCTTGGCCACTCTTGAATTTCGCCACGTCTTTGCCATTTTCATTTACTAAAAGATGTAAAACTAGTGTATGTCTTTACCTAACTTAACACAGTTTCCATTAAATAAATTTTTAGTGATTTCGAAGCTTTGCTTTCTTAGTTTTCAGTGAGTCCAATATGGCTTTTGCACTCCTTGCAATGTTGGTGCCTTTGAGCTTGGTGGCTTGTGCAGATGCTGAATACAACGTCTACACCGCCATCGATGGACTTAATTCATCTGTTGGTATGAAGGGTTTAACTGATTCTCTTTGTGTGTGTGTGTGTGTGTGTGTGTGTGTGTGTGTGTGTGTGTGTGTGTGTGTGTGTGTGTGTGCATTTTTTAGCGATGTATGTCTGCATGCATTCATTCGGCCCTGGAGACGAAAAAGTGTTTGTTACTGATACAGTAAGGATGCTGTGTCCTGGATTCAGATATCGCTCTGCTCTCTGTGTGCTTTGTGTGCATTTTTGCATTTTTGCATATTTACAAAGGCAGCTGCTTCCCATGCTTAGTTCTTGTCGTTACACACCAAATAAATGGAGGGAGAGATGTGAGAGTGTGCAAGCAAGGCTGACGTTACAGTAATGAGAGTTACCAAAGATAAACATGTTCAAAAGTGAATTGGTGTAAAATTGAACAGAATATCTGTGGATAGAATATTTATTTTTTTAATTGTTTTCACTTATAGTATGTGTCTGAAACATATAGTATGTTTAATTTGTTCCAGAAAAGCTTGGATAATTTGTTTTCTTTGTTTATAGCAAAACTTGGCGAACACTTTCATTTCATGGCGACGTTTAATGACATCTTAACCCTCCCGACGGGGACAGTGGTATTCAACTCCGTGCTAAAGAACACTAACAACGTCTACAACCCTTCCACCGGCGTCTTTACAGCACTTCAACCAGGTCTCTACCTCTTCATGGTACAGATGTACACTCGGGAAGCTGGAGACAACACACTTATGGAGTTGCAGTTGAACGGAAAAATTGTTGCCCGCTGGAAGGACGTCACCCATGACACAAGCTATGAGCTTGTTTACCCGCTTATTTTAAGTCCTCGAGATCGCGTGTCTGTCTTTTGCCACGAATCCCATAACATTTATGGGCCATACCATTCTTTCTTCAGCGGTGTGCTGCTTAAGCCCCTGTAGATGTCACTGTCTGATGATAACTGAGATCGAAAAGGGGATGTCACTAGCTTTCAGTGCTCCAGCACATCCCTCTTTAGGCTCAATATAACACCTTCTATTTGCTCTTTTAATACCATAATGATCTTCTGTATGTCCTTCAACCGGCAATGCAGCACTTTCCTACTGCTTACTAATTACACCTCAGAACAAGACTGACTTGCGTTCAATCTTCATTTCTGTCGGAAGTTTACCGACTAATAAAGCACTTGATGAAGCACAAAACATTCGATAGTCATTAGGCAATTTTTCTTTGAAACTTATGTGGATTGATTTAATTCTTTTTCTTATCATTAATTAATAACTATGTGAATAAGCTTGTAGTTCCAAATTTTGAAAATGTTTTGTCGCTGTAGCGTAGTGGAATAACAGTCAACATGTGTTTCAAGACAAAATGTACATGGTAAATTTTAATTTTTGTAATGATTCTGAAACAAAGATAGAACTGAGAGAATTTGTGAGATTAAGGTGCAAGGATGATGATGATGATGATGTCCATTTTTAATGCGCAGGTATCCAATCAAAAGAATGCTCATTGCGCAGCAAAAACAAAGTAAATAAAAAATAAGAAAAAATAAAGTAAATAAATATATAAAACACAAGGAAAGTAAAGAATAAAGACAGAAGTTTTGCTTGGTTGTCTAAGTTTAAGTCCATCTTGCAAACAAGAGAAACTGAGGAAAACGGAAACATAAAAATTCCCTTCGAAGAATTTATAGGAAATTTTCACAATGCACGTGTTCATTGATATAACTGATTATCGAAGGAGTACTTATCATAGAGAGCTGACTAACCGTTACATGCCTTATCTTCTGAAGTAAGAACTGTTTTATTATGTATTAAGCAAAAATCTCTACGTGATTCTGAAAATGTTTCTTAATAGCAGCTCATGGAATAAAAACAGTTACGTAGTGTATACATGTATTATGGTAGCTATATAACAGCAAAAGAAATACAATTTTTACAACGGACACATGAAATGACATTGAAATAACCGGAATGTTGAATAATTAGATTAGCATGCAATTCTGAAACACTGTTTTGCCGGATGCATACAAATAAAAAAATCTGTGCTGCAAGATGATGTCTTGGATTATTTGAGTATTGAATATGTGTTTCTATCCCCACATTTTCTGAATTTGTTGTCTATACTATTCCAAATACACGAAAACATGATATTATTTAAATGATGGCATGTTTTTGCTTCTTTTATTATCACCATCAATGCATCGCTTAGCCCGAAACTCTAGTCTTGTTTAAGTAAATTATTAATAATAACTGTTAGGATCCTGAGACTATATTAACTAACTTGCCCTCATGAAGATCAAAACACTGAAAGCTTTAATTGTAAATCCGCTAACTGAAACGTTTTTATAAAAATATTCAAACAGACACTTTAATACTGGGATACTTGAATGTCTTTCCTAAGTCCTAGGTGATTCGTTAAAAGTCGAAATTATGGCTTTTCGAGTCCTGTCTACTTACCCAGTGTGTACGCAAATAGTCGTTAATAGATAAAGACATCGTCGTTTTATCGTCATCATCGTCGCCGTCACCATTCTTCTTAATAAGCTGGTAGAATCAGTAGAATGAAATTAGTACAAACTAGCATACTCAGTATCGCACTCCACTCATGTTTTCCAGTTATGTTTTCTTCAATTCACCCTACGTGTCTCACTGAAACATAGTGGAGCTCCAAAGTTAGTTAATTGACTTCACAAGGCGGGCCTGGATTGAATTTCTACCAATGCACAACAAAATCCTAGTACCCGGTTGCTTAGATGTATTTACTTTATCAGAGCAATTTATAGAGCGGCGTTGCATGTTCGCTCTTGTCGGAACTGTCGACCGACACAACAATAAACCCCTGACTCTACGTTCTGAGTTGAGCTTCTAATAAAGGGACAGTGAAACCATTGTAATCGGGTCTGCGACTGTGCCATTCTGAGTACAGGCAAGCAAGCAAACACACAAATAAACATTTAAGCCGAAAAAATAATAGTGTTTGATAAAATGTTGAGTAGCACACGCCTCCTAGCACAATGTCTAAGTTCACGTGGTCCAGACTCTTACTTCTGGGAGGGAATTCGGACTTTTATGTCAATAAACAGATCAATGCAGTAAATTCAGGCGGCACAAAGCGTGAGTAGATTCAATACACTCAAGTGGCAAAAACAGGTGATCATTGATGTAATAAGTCAAGTCTGAATCCAGTACACCGCATCCTTACTGTATTAGTAGCAAACACTTGTCGCCTCCGGGGCCGAATGAATGCATGCAGACAGACATTGCTAAAAAAAAAATGCGCTCACACACACACACACACACACACACACACACACACACACACACACACAAAGAACCAGTGAAACCCTTCATACCAACAGATGAATTAAGTCCATCGATGGCGGTGTATATGTTGTATTCAGCATCTGCACAGGACACCAAGCTCAAAGGCACCAAAAGTGCTAGGAGTGCAAAAGCCATTGTGAACTCACTGAAAACTAAGAAAGCAAAGCTTTGATATTACTAAAAGTTATTAAATGGAAACTGTATTAAGTGAGGACAACAGACACTAGTTTTGCATCTCAGTGAATGAAAGGCTAAAGACAAACAAAGGATTTCACGCCCTGCATCAAGTCAGTGTCGAAATTTCTCTTTAGACTTTTTACATTTTTCTAACATTTAATGCCAGTCTTTTTTCACACCCTTCCACTCTTATAGTAAAATATATTAAGAATTAGAAAACCAGATGTAACCTCAGGAAACGTGCTGCGATAGTCTTCTAGATCATGGTTGTTTCACTTCGCCATACTGTTGTAATGTGAGGACCATTAGGGTATCAAAGCATGTTCCTTGTCACAATTTTCGCTCTTGATAAATCATTTTGTTTGGAATTATACATAATGTCCCTACTGATTGCGTGCTAAAGGCAACTAAAATTCTCTCCAGTCGATTACTAGGTTTTATGTAAACATCAGGGTCCTGCTACAAGGCTTGACAACCATTTTTCATAACTAACTCTATTATAATTTCTTTGAATGGTCCGCTTAGGTCTTGATAGGACACCTAGATAATTTACACACAGTGTGCCGAAGGGAAGTCTAGAATATAAGGCTCTAAAAGAGACAATGCTTACGGCTACAAGAGAGAGGAAGGGTTCTCACCTGGTGCTGATCTCTTGAAAATGCTGTTTGTTGACAAATGTTGAGGAGTTGTCGGTCCAGTGAAGGCAAATGAGCTCTTTTATACGCTTGAAAGAAGAGACCAAGCACACCCCCTGGACTCCATTCCATTGACAAGGTGTCGTTAAAAGAGAAAAGTTAGGTGGTTCATTATCTGTGATCGCTTATTTCGTGTCAAGTGGTTTAGGACAAAGCACCATGTCAACGACTTCTTCTGTCTCTGAGGCGTTTACAGGGCGGTTAGGACACGCAGTGTATTCCGCCTCTTTCAGATGTAGCTACCTGCAACGGTAATCTGTATACCTCTGTGTAAAATGTTAAAGTCCTTTGTATGAGTGTGTTAGTGTGTTAGTGTGTTTGTGTGTGTGTGTGTGTGTGTGTGTGTGTGTGTGTGTGTGTGTGTGTGTGTGTGTGTGTGTGTGTGTGTGTGTTGGTCTATCCAATCACCACGGACATACACAGTCATTACTACTGGCGAAAAGAACTGGATTTGAAAGTTATCTCCGTAAGAGATTATTTCATAGATATTGGAGACTAATTCTCTAGAGCGACATGTCAATGCCAGACTTAGACACTGACCAGGAGAGAAAGCAAGCAACATGGGATATGAGATGTCTCAGACTAGCAGAAACCAAGACTGACAGGAACATGCTCCGATACATCAAATGATGGCGGGGGCTTCATGAGTCCACCAACACATCGACAAGCAATCTATATGTTTGGCTACTTAACAGAATGTTAGTTGACTAGCTAGCATTGAGAGCTTACAGCAAACTTTGCTTCAGGTAGAGAACATGGGACTCCCGGTAGTTTAGTGATTAAAACACTTCATTGTCACCACTGCAGTAAGAGGTCCTGTGTTCAGATCTCGTCTCAAGACATTGTGTATGTGACACCTGTTTGCCTTCGAGATTTTCTACAGGTACTACGGTTTATACCGGGTACTACAGTTTTCTCCTGCTTCCTCTCTATTTATAATAAGAAATCACCACTAGGTTGAAGCACTTGCCCACCAATTCTATGAACCAGACGGAAGAAGAAAATACGGATGAAATGGTCAAAGGAACTGAACAATATTTTACAAAAAGAAGACTGAAAAGTGCAAACATTTTTGTTCATAAACACATATGCATACAAACAAATATTTCTGTCATCCATCGAATGAATAAAAGCTAGAGGCTAACGATTTAAAAGGGCTGATTGGTTTAATTTCACATTCATTAATTAAGTAGCTCATAGGTTTTATTATAATGTCCTGAGACTAACAAGAGGTTAGTCACAGAAACAACAGTGATAGCACTGCATTGTAGGCTGTGAGAGATATTTTGACAGGATGCTGTGTTGTTAGGCAAGAAAAGAGTTGGGTACGAAAGTCCCACGCTTTACATTAAACAGCATTAATGTGATTGTGTTCCATAGTTCTTGTTCACCAAACACTCCAGTCCAGTTGTGTATCTTTCGTGGTGAGATTAAGGTTTTCCATGACACTCGTTTCTCTATTTGCAGTTGTCATTTGGACATCTTTATTAGTGCTGGAAGGGGAGTCTATTAGTGTTCGATATTCTTGGCTTAATACCGTTAAGTACATTAGTGAATATTTTTTTAAAACGTTTATCATCCACACTGATACAAAAGAGGTTGACTCATAAAGGACTTGTTTTGGGGTTTTACCGG
The DNA here is from genome assembly GCA_004794655.1 of Marisa cornuarietis. NCBI lineage: Eukaryota > Metazoa > Mollusca > Gastropoda > Architaenioglossa > Ampullariidae > Marisa > Marisa cornuarietis. Next base: position 699,131 of record SMMW01000081.1, read on the forward strand.
AGGCTACAAACCGTAGTTGATACTTCTAGATCTTTCTAGATATTTCTCGCGTCTTTCTTCTGTTTATCACACTACGTGAGAGGCGCCTGTAAGGGTTGGTACCCGTGGGCTGCGGTACACGTGTGTTCTCAGTGGTGATATGGCAAGAGACAGCTTAAGTCTCTATTTTAGTGTCCACGCCAAAAGAAGTCAAATATTTCAAAATGAAGTAATGTGTTATTCACTAGCTGCAAAACGCAGATAATATATTTTTTAAAATGCTACCAATTTATGCGTTATATTAGGATTTAAAGATTTACACTGAAGGGAACTACCAACCATAGATAGTGTTTTTATTGTAATTTTTCTGTTGAATATTCTTTATTTTTTAGGAAAAGTAATAATAGCAACTGCAATTGTCTCACTTGTATTTGTCTCTAATATAGATTCTCTGTAAGATGGACGAAGAACTGATTCCAGTGACCAAAGTTCTGTCGCTGGCTGTTACCTCGCAGTTACATTCTTAATGCGACTACCGCAAAAGAGTCTTCTTCCAGGGTCTGTGCCTGCTATAGTGAAACATGCTTTTTTCGCCCAAACACGCAAAGTACCTACACGAACACCTGTAGTTATTTCCATAAATTTACTTCAAATTCAACTTTTAAGTCGCAGTGTTATGTATGTGACTGGTGTCACAGTCACGCATGGCTTAGGGCCGAAATGGAAATTTGAATTTGGATACGTTTTTATTTAATTTTTCGAGATTCGTGTTTCTCATCGCGATTTCATGTTCGAGGCATTGGTATGGAGTAAGTGAGTCTTTCGAGCGTGGAATGTGGTACCAATCGGGTAGGATTTTAATGCGTTGTGTCTCAACACCACACGTGTAAGAGACCTGGACGATCTGTGTTTGGTAGTTTGCGATTTCTTTAGCATCTTTAACATCCTTCGTGCATTTTACAAATAGTTTTTAAAGTGTGTATCAAACATTTATAGTTTTTTTCCTGGGAAAATGTCTTTTTTCTTGAAACATTTCGATACTTGATTTTCATTGTGTGGTAGGGGAATAAGGGTACCGTATTTCACTAGCTCTTAAAACTGGAATAAAGTACCTGATTCTTGATTTGTGTGGTCAGGAGGAGTGGGAGACTATTTAATCATCCCCGTGCCTTTTACTTTTATGTTGCTTTGGTATTATGCTACTTGATTTTTAAGTCTGCATAAATTTTGTGTGCAAAAATATGTGATATAGGCTTTATAAATGAAATCTTTACTACTAATAGTAAAGTTTCTAATGTATTATCCTTTTGGCAATTTGCTTTATATCCAAATAGTATGAAAGACTCGTTTAGTATTAAATTATTATTTTAGTTCATTTTTCAGCTATTGCCTTTTTATGTATGTCCAGAATAGTTTAATTACCTTAGAATGAAAAAATAGGTGTTTAATTGTCTCCATTTCATTGCCACAGAAGGTGCTTTATTACTAACTTCTTACCCGATATATTGTGCCAGGGAATTTGTACCTAGAATTATGTGAGTAATTCTATGCTAAAACCATCTCAGTTTCATTTCTTTTTTTTTCCTTTAAACTTTGAAAAAACATTTCCAGTGAAACGGGTTTTTTTGTGGCTCTCCCACTTATCAAGCATTTGGGCACTGTAGCACTTTCTGTCAATATTTCGTAGTATTATTCAGTACCTTTCACTATAGAATTAATTAGTTTAATAGTTTCTGGAAACTCTAGAGCTGCATTATTCCGTACCTATAATGCCTGTTGACTGAATATGTTTTTAAATTACCTTAGCACATCCCATGAATTACCTTAGTGCATCCTGTGTATGTAACAATATCTATTGTGAGTTTGTACTTGGCATTAATTTCACACAATCATACAAGAACACTCCAGATTCAGTATAAAAATGTTGAATGCTATAGAGCCCACTACTGGCCCAGATTTAACGAAAATATAAGCATTGTCTTTGTAGTTCCTGTATGTCTTGGATAGTGGGGTTGTCGGGTCTGGAACTGTGCCATTATGAGTAAAGACGAACATGCAAACCTACAAATAAACTTTTAAGCTGATAAAATAATAGTGTTTGATAAAATGTTGAGTAGCACACGCCTCCTAGCTCAATGTCTAAGTTCACGCGGTTCAGACTCTTACTTCTGGGAGGGAGTTCAGACTTTTATGTCAATGAACAGATCAATGCAGTAAATTCAGGCGGCAAAAAGCGAGAGTAGATTCAATACACTCAAGTAGCAAAAACAGGTGATAATTGATGTAATAAGTCAAGTCGCTAATTAAAGGTAGTAAACACAGGTATGGTTAATGCAATAAGAAAGGACGGTAAAAACGAAAGGCTTTTCCCGCACAAATTTCACAAAAATCAAAATGCAGAAATATATTTTTGGAAATGCTGTTGCGGATGTGTGCACGTCACCGGTCACATCTATAATACTGCTGATTAAAAAGTTCAATTACAAGTACATATATTGAAATAACAACAGGTGTCCGTGTAACTACTCTGTGCTGTTGGGCGAAATAAAGCATGTTTCGGTATAGTAAGCACAGAGCCTGGAAAAAGATTTTTGCGGTACTCAATTGCTCAGCAAAATCCGCTGGTAACAGAGCATTAAGCACTACAAAAACATATCCCAGTGGTATTTTATGAGAAAGAGGCATAATATGTTTTATATTCATATTTTTTCTCTTTAGCAAACCAGGAAAACAGGAAGTGACGAAAGGGAAGTATTTCTAAAAAATAGCGTCGTCTGTAGGAGCTGAATTTGAAGAGAAAAGATGCAATCGTCGGTAAAAACTGGGTAAAGTTAGTACTGATGAAGGAAATCCTAAAGATATTGGCAGCAAACGCCAGTGGATTAACTTTATTCAGAGATGTGTATATACAGGTCTCTGCTTTGTTCAAACGTGCCGTGCGAACTTCGTCTCTTATTCGTTCGAAGTATGACAGAAATATTTTTTTATCCACGTGTTTAAAAATGTAAACATTTTTGCACTTTTATGTCTTTGTTTAGTAAACTATTGTTCAGTTTCTTCTACCATTTTATCTGTGATATCCACATGGTTATTATTCACATTAAATTATGTTCGTAATTTTGCAATAATCTATGAGTGTAGGTATGAGTTTAGGAAACCTAATAAATTCTCATGAGTGTAAAAATGCTTTTGCAACTCCCTACAACGGAATACAGTGTAGCCTTCGCCTCGGTGTCCCATTCAGTGACTAGTGTTCTTGATGATCACAGTTTGAGTCATCATCTTCCCGATAGTGGGCGCTCATTCTGTTTCCCTTTAACTACCTTTTATCTTCTACTGACAACCTGTGGGAAGTGGGATAGCCTGTGATGTTTTGTTGACAATAAGGCATGTGCTGAAAGTAAGTGCATGTTTTCAGAGGGTATCTATCACACCCACTTTCGAGCAGGGTAATCCTCTACTGGCTGGTTGGTACTGGATTGGAGGGATAGTGCTTCCACCTACTGGTGATTTCGTATTTTAAATGGAGAGGGAGTTCCAGGAAATTAAAGTACCTGTAGAAGACCAGCCTGGCAAATAGATGTTATATAATGTTCTGCGACGAGATCTGAACACGGGGCCTCTCGCTGCAGTGATGACAATGGAATGTTTTAACCACTACACAATGTCCCAATGTCCTCTACCTGGAGCATAGTTCGGGGTAAGTTCTCAGTGATGGCAAGTTAACTGATCACGAAGCCAAACGACTAGACTCTGCTTGTTGATATGTTGGTGGATACATGAAGCCCCCGCCGACCTTTGATGTATCGTATCATGTCCCTGTCGGTCTTTTTTCTGACAATTTGAGACATCTCATGTCCCATGCTGCTACCTTTCTCTCCTGGTCAGTGTCCAAGTCTGGCATTGACATACCAAGTTAGGGAATTTGTCCCCAACATCCATGAAATAATCTATTACAGAAATAACTTCTAAACCTACTTCTTTCAGCCTGTAGTAGTGTCACGGATCGACCCGTGACAGTAATGAATGGCAGAAATGGAGTTAGCTCCCTTGTTTGTTTTGTACAGCAGGGTTAGTGGCCCTTGGGGGGTACGCTTTTGCTATGGTTGAAAGGCGTGACATAAAAGTAGGTATGACGTGGGGTGTCGTCTGAAAGAGCGCAGAAGTTTCTGGAGAGAAAGAACAAATGATGGTTTGAGCTGAATGTACCGGTGTGTGTGGGGGGAGGGGGTGATTTTTGTAGAAAAGTAAACAAGGTCGGCATTTGGAGTATTGCTGGGAGTGTATAGGCTAGTGTTTCGTCAGTTGCTGTGTTTCTACTGGTTTATTCAGAAAATTGGAGTATTGCTGTGTGTTTGAAAAGATTCGTCAGTTGCTGTGTTTCTGCCAGTGGATTCTGTATTGGGAGTAATTGCTGTCCTTTTTGAGATTCGTAGTGGTGTGTATTTCTATATAATTTCAAGGAGTATTACAGGCAAGTGTATATCTGTGGGTGCGTGAGTTGTGATCAGACGTTGACAGTGTGATTTGGTCATGTACGTTTTGAGAAACTGTTGGAAGAAAATGAAGCTGATATAGAGAAGAGACGGTGAGTGACGTTTGGGTGGAAGGTTGAAAGAAGACATCTACGTATTTGAAAGGATATTCCTGCTTGCTAATTGTTCACATATATTGACTGGAGATAGAATATTAAAAGGGTTTACGTAATCATTAATTTAGCTGCGATATATGTTGATGTAACATTTACTTGAAATTCGTTGAGTGTGGTTAATATCTGGACTTTTTTTAATTATAGAGATATAGGAACCCACGTGCAGGTCTTTGTACTTTGTTGTGAAAGAATACGTGAAGAACGCTGTGAGGTGAGTGTATGTTGTAGGTGACCTGTCCACACGTCCCGTGCGTTCTTGACAAGTAGCGACAGTGTATGTGCGTGGTGTGGCGAGGGTAGACCAAAGACAAACAAACTAACACACCCACATACGAAGGACTTTGACATTTTACACTGACTTATGTAGATTGCCGTTGCAGGTAATTACATCTGAAAGAGGCGGAATGCACTGCGTTTCCAAACCGCCCTGTAAAACATCTTAAAGACAGAACAGTTCGTTCACGTGGTGCTTTGTTGTAAAGCACTTGATACGAAGCAAGCGATAGCAGATAATGAACCACCTAACTTTTCTCTTTTAACGACACCTTGTTAATGAAATGGAGTCCAGTGGGTGTGCTTGGTCTCTTCTTTCAAGCGTATAAAAGAGCTCATTTGCCTTCACTGGACCGACAACTCCTCAACATTTGTCAACAAACAGCATTTTCCAGAAACCAGCACCAGGTGAGAAGCCTTCCTCTCTCTTGTAACCTTAAACGTTGTCTCTTTCTGAGCCTTATATTCTAGACTTACCTTCAGCACACTGTGTGTGAATTATCTAGGTGGTCCTATCAAGATTTAAGCGGACCATTTAAAGAAATCATAATGGAGATACTACAAAAAAGACTGTCAAGCCCTATAGCAGGACATTGGTGTTTACACAATAGCTACAGATCGGCTGAAAAGAATTTTAGTTGCCTTTAGTGTGATTCCTTACAGAATAATTTATAACGAGCGAAAATAGTGTGAAGTAGCATGCATTTGTACGCGAATGGTCTGCACATTACAGTACTTTGGCAAAGGTAAACAACAATGAGCGAGAACGGAAAGTGGGACGTTTTCTTGGGTTACACCTGGTTCTCCGTTTTTACTGTAATAATAATAATAATAATAATAATAATAAAGAACGCAAGATTTGTACATCGCATACTTACAGTCGTAAGGAGCATGAGACATGGACAACATACGAGGGACAAAAGAGCAAACAACATATGAACAATAGAAGGATAAACAACTGCAGTTATGACGAATAAAAAACAAATACAGAAAACGCAATCAGGAACCCAGAAACAAAGACTGAGAGTGTCATGATATTTTAAATGTATGCGAGTAGGTAAGCAGCAAAAACCCGAAAAGGGGGGAAAGGTGTAAAAAAAAGGGGCGACTAACTTTAAATGTTCATGTTCATTATGTAAAAAGTTCAAAGAGAAATCACGACACTGACTTGAGGATGCAGGGCTTGGCCACTCTTGAATTTCGCCACGTCTTTGCCATTTTCATTTACTAAAAGATGTAAAACTAGTGTCTGTCTTTACCTAACTTAACACAGTTTCCATTATATAACTTTTAGTCATTTCGAAGCTTTGCTTTCTTAGTTTTCAGTGAGTCCACTATGGCTTTTGCACTCCTTGCAATGTTGGTGCCTTTGAGCTTGGTGGCCTGTGCAGATGCTGAATACAACATATACACCGCCATCGATGGACTTAATTCATCTGTTGGTATGAAGGGTTTAACTGGTTCTCTATGTGTATGGGGGTGCGCGTTTGTGATGCTAGTGAGCATTAATTTAAGAAGCCCCAGAGAGGTGTTTGTTAAAAATGCGTTCAGGATGGGATGTCCTGGATTCAGATCTCACTCTGCTCTTTGTCTCCTTTGTATGCTTGTTGCATATCTACAAAGCCAGCTGCGTTCTCATGCTTAGTTCTCGTCGTTACACCAAATATATGGTAGTATAGATGTCAGAGTGTTCACTCAAGTGATTAGTAGTATAAGCATTAGCCCAAGACTGACGTAACAGTAATGAGAGGAACCAAACATAAACAATGTTTAAAAGTGTGAAATTAATACAGAAAATGTCGAACATTTATTGCAAACCTTTAGCGAATCTGGATATAGTGTTTATTTTTAAATGCTTTTTATTTCAAGTATGTTTCTGAGACATATACTTTCTTTTTTTTTGTTTATAGCAAAACTTGGCGAACACTTTTATTTCATGGCGTCGTTTAAGGAAAGTTTAACCCTCAAGACGGGGACAGTGGTATTCAACTCCCTGCAAAGGAACACCGACAACGTATACAACCCTTTCACCGGCGTCTTTACAGCACTTCACCCAGGTCTTTACCTCTTCATGGTACAGGTGTTCATTCAGGGATCTGGAGACGCAGCCATGGAGTTGCAGTTGAACGGACAAATTGTTGTCCGCTGGAGGGACATCACTTCCGGTGACTCGAGCAATGAGCTTGTGTACCCGCTTATTCTAAGTCCTCGAGATCGCGTGTCTGTCTATATTTACAGTTCCACTAAAATTTATGGTCCAAACCATTCTTTCTTCAGCGGGTTGCTGCTTAAGCCCCTGTAGATGTCGCTGTCAGATGATAACTGAGAGAAAAAGTGGGATGTCGGTAACTTTCAGTGGTTCGGCACATCCCTCTTTAGGCTCAATATAACACCTTCTGTTTGCTCTTTAACTGATAAAAACCATAATGAACTTCTGTATGCCCTTCAGCCGGCAAGGTAGCACTTTCCTACTGCTTACTAGTTACAACCCAGAACAAGACTGACTTGCGTTCAATCTTCATTTCTGTGGAAGATTACCGACTAATAAAGCACTTGATGAACACAAAACATTCGATAGTCATTAGGCAACTTTTCTGTGAAACTTATGTTGATTGATTTAATTCTTTTTGTTTTCATGTAATAACTATGTGAAATTGTGCCAAATTGTAAAAATGATTTTTCGCAATAGCGTAGTGGAATAACAATCAACATGTGTTTCAAGACAAAATGTACATGGTAAATCTTAATTTTTGTGAGAAAGATTCTCAAACAAAAATTATCATGGAGCTGAGAGAATTTTTTAGATTAAGGTGCAAACAAGAGAAATTGAGGAAAACTAAAATATAAAAATTCCCTTCGAAGAATTTATAGGAAATTTTTACAATGCACGTGTTCATTGATATAATTGATTATCGAAGAAGTACTTATCATAAAGAGCTGACGAACCTTTACAAGCCTTATCATCTTAAGTAAGAACTGTTTTATTAAATATTAAGTAAAAATCTCTACTTGATTCTGAAAATGTTTTTTTAATAGCAACTCATGGAATAAAAACAGTTACGTAGTGTATACATGTATTATGGTAGCTTTCCGTTTTGTTCGAAAATTATCCAAACATGAACGTATATAACAGCAAAAGAAATACAATTTTCACATCGGAGATATGAAATGACATTGAAATAACCGGAATATTGAATAATTAGAGTATCATGCAATTTTGAAACACTGTTTTACAGGATGCATACAAATAAACAAATCTGTGCTGCAAAACGATGTCTTGGATTATTTGAGGATGGAATATGTGTTTCTATCCCCACATTTTCTGAATAAGTTGTCTATAAAAAGCAGCAATACTATTCCAAATAAACGAAAACATGATATTACTTAAATGTTGGCATGTTTTTGCTTCTTTTATTATTATCATCAATGCATCACTTATCCCGAAACTCTACTCTTGTTTAAGTAAATTATTAATAATAACTGTTAGGATCTTGACACTAAATTAATTAACTTGCCTTCATGCAGAGAAAAACACTGAAAGCTTTAATTTTTAATCCGATAACTGAAACGTTTTTATAAAAATATTCAAACAGACAGTTTAATACTGAGATACTTGAATGTCTTTCCTAAGTCCTAGGTGATTCGTTAAAAGTCGAAATTATGGCTTTTCGAGTCCTGTCTACTTACCCAGTGTGTAGACAAATAGTCGTTAATAGATAAAGACATCGTCGTTTTATCGTCATCATCGTCGCCGTCACCATTCTTCTTAATAAGCTGGTAGAATCCATAGTATGAAATTAGTACAAACTAGCATACTCAGTATCGATCTCCACTCATTTAAAGTTATAATTTCTTCAATTCACCCTACGTGCCTCACTAAAACATAGTGGAGCTCCAAAGTTAGTTAATTGACTTCGCAAGGCGGGCCTGGATCGAATTTCTACCAATGCACAACAAAATCCTAGTACCCGAAAATTCCAATCAAAATTTTTGTTCGTAGATCGTATAATCGTCAATATGCATGATACACGCGTGTACCCAGCCATGAAGTGCCGACGAACAACAAACACGAGCCTTGATGGCAATATCCGAGTTTCGTCGCTTTCAAACCAAAGATTACAATCGAATACTGCTTGTTTTATATATTTTTTGTCATGAAACGTTTTCATTACCTTCATTTTACATACTGCTAATAAATCATGCGACCTACTTTGGTGTAAACGTAAACATGTTAAGTGGTGACTAGATGTTCCAGGCTAAGCTGGTCATTTGTTTTGCCCAAACCCGCAGCCAACAGTGTTTGTCTACAACAGACGAAGTAACTGTGCCTAGGAAAGATTCTACCGAGGATTCTCCAAAATCGTAGTGTGATTGGTCTTAAGGTCACCACGAGGGAAGGAGAGTCCGGTGGTTAATAGTTTCTATAGAAAACAAGGATTAGTGTAATAAGAGAACCGGGTGGCAAGGAAACAAAAGTCCAAGGGCCGTCTGCTAGTGTAGTGTTTAAAATAGTTTATGTACGATGCACAAGTCATCTACAAAGAGATCACAGGGTGTGAGCATCGTTACGTCTTTCGAACAAGAATTATAGAGGGACAGTGTGTGTTCGCTCTTGTTGGAACTGTCGACCGGAATATTTGTGTTGAGTTGCTAAAAGGTGGACTGTGCAACCACCCCTACCTGCTCTGGAGTTGTAGTTTTCTAATTACTGTGCTTTGTCAGTGCTAGTTTCACGTGAGACTTGCTAATTTTAATTTCTTTAGTGATTAACGATACTACCACCAGAATAAAATAATAATGATGGTATTTATACAGCGAATGGTCCCACACGGAGGTGAGATCAATGCGATAGACAAGATGTAAATGACAGTAGGTGGTGAAGAGAAGAGAAATATAATGAGGCACACATCTAAACACACTAACATACAAACATACAAGCACACAAAAACACAAATATACTTTTAAGCCGATAAAATAATGGTGTTTGGTAAAATGTTGAGTACCACACGCTTCATAACTCAATGTCTAAGTTCACGTGGCTCAGACTCCCCCTTCTGGGAGGGATGATGCAAACTGGGACATTTATGTCAATGTCAATGAACATATTAATGCAATAAATGCAGGCGGCAGAAAGGTGTAAATAACTACAATCAACTCATGTAGTAAAGACAGGTTATATTTGATGCAAGAAGTCAAGTCGCAAACTAAAGGTGATATACATAGGTAATAATTGATGAAATAAAACTTGGAAGACACCCGATAACCCAGTGGTGGCCAGCGCCTTAACTGGTTCATTGTGTGTATGGGGGGGGGTGCGGGTGTGAGTGCGTATTTTTTTTTAGCGATGTCCGTCTGCATACATTCATTTGGCCCCGGAGGCGAAAAAGTATTTGTTACTAATACAGTAAGAATGCGGTGTCGTGGATTCCGATCTCACTATGCTCTCTGTGTGCTTTGTGTACTTGTTGCATATTTACAAAGTCATCTGCGTTTCAAGTCTTAGTTCTTGTCGTTACACACCAAATAAATGGAGGGATAGATGTGAGAGTGTGCAAGCAAGGCTGACATTACAGTAATGAGAGTTACCAAAGATAAACATAGTCAAAAGTGAACTGGTGTAAAATTATACAGAATATCTGTGTATAGAATATTTATTTTTAATGGTTTTCAGTTATAGTATGTTTATGAAACATATAGTATGTTTGATTTATTTCCAGAAAAGCTTGGAAAACACTTTCATTTTATGGCGTCGTTTAAGGACCATTTAACCCTCCAGACGGGGACAGTGGTATTCAACTCCGTGCAAAGGAACACCGACAACGTATACAACCCTTCCACCGGCGTCTTTACAGCACTTCACCCAGGTCTTTACCTCTTCATGGTACAGGTGTTCATTCAGGGATCTGGAGACGCAGCCATGGAGTTGCAGTTGAACGGACAAATTGTTGTCCGCTGGAGGGACATCACTTCCGGTGACTCGAGCAATGAGCTTGTGTACCCGCTTATTCTAAGTCCTCGAGATCGCGTGTCTGTCTATACTTACAGCGCCGCTAAAATGTATGGGCCAAACCATTCTTTCTTCAGCGGTGTGCTGCTTAAGCCCCTGTAGATGTCACTGTAAGATGATAACTGAGAGCGAAAAGGGGATGTCACTAGCTGTCAGTGTCCCGACACATCCCTCTTTAGGCTCAATATAACACCCTCTGTTTGCTCCTTAACTGTTAAAAATGTTAATGACCTTCTGTATAGCCTTCAAACGGCAATGTAGCACTTTCCTACTGCTTACTAATGACACCTCAGAACAAGACTGACTTGCATTCTAGCTTTTTTTCTATCGGAATGAAGCACTTGATGAAGCACAAAACTCCGACAAGTAGGAGACAATTTTTTTCTATGAAACTTATATGGATCGATTAAAGTCCTATTCTTATAAAGTAATAAGTGTGTGACTTGACCTCTAGTGTCAAATGTTTTAAATGAGTTTTCGCTGTACCTAATAGCAATAACATTAAATATGTGTTTCAAGACGAAATGTACACGTAAAAACGTAAAAGGTAACTTTTAAATTTTGTGATAAAGATTCTCAAACAAAAATTATCATGGAAATTTTGTCGAAGAATGGTCTGTTGAGAAAAACAGAAAAATAAAACTGCTTTATGAAGAGTGTATAGGAAAATTAAATGAAATTTTTAAAATTAAATTGACATTACCGGAAAATTGTATAATTGGATTAACATGTAATTGTGAAACACTGTTTTGCAAGACGCATACAAATAAAGGAATCAGTGCTACAAGATGATGTGTTGGGTTACTTAAGGATTGAATTGTCTTCCTACAGCCACATTTTCTGAATTTGCTGTATATACAAAAGAGCAATACTATTCGAAATGTACGAAAACATGATATTGCTTGAAAGCTGACCTGTTCTGTTGTTATCATCAATACATCGCTTACCTCCGAAACTCAAATCTTGTTGAAATAAATTATTAATAATAACTGTTAGACTTCTTTAGTCAGCATAGGCTCGCACCCACCACTGAAGGGAGGTAACAACTGTCATGTGCAACATATACATTTTTGTTATCCCACAAAGAGAGCTATACTGTGGTACATAGTTTAATGAAAGGAGATAATGTGAACAGTATATAAAGATCAGACATGTTTCTACCAAAAAATGAGCTTACTTTTCAGTACTAAGACTAGCTACGTACATAAACAGCAACATGTTACAGCCCCAATGAAATAACCTTGTTTATACATGACTGTTCATGACATGTTTATAAATCCAAACAGTAAACATAGTGGAAACAACAGGTAGACTCCATGGCTGATTACTCTCAAGTGTAAAAGACAGTTGCGCCGTGAGCAACCAGCTGAAGACTACACTTTAACAAACACCAACTCCACATTTTCTCTTGATCAGTTGCTACACAAATCATTATCAAACAATATTTTCCAACATCAAGAATGTAAAACATCTAAACTATCTTATTACTGACTCATTGAAGCTACAACATAACTGTTCGAGACTAAAATGTCTTTCCTTTCCTCTATGACATTCCTCGATTTGATGGACTTCAGTCTACGCCACAACTTTTCTTATTTCCAATTCATTGTAAACAAAAGATGCGAGACGATTTTAATGAGCATTGTGTTATCCGACATCAAGAGATTGAAGTGGAAAAGGGAAGGGTGGGTAAAGTTTACTGTTCAGTTTCAGTTGTATCAGGGCAAAAGAGGCAGTTCAAACATTCTAATAAAGCTGCTGATTGCATTTAAGTACAGTTATACCCATTCTAATTTTACAAAAGTATCTCTTATGCCTCTGTGTTTCAACCAGAAAAAGGTAGTTGCTTAAAATAATATGAGTCTTGAATGTATTATATGGGAAATATCTTGAACTGCTTTGAATCGCATCATGTCACGTCTGATGGTGACAGCCTATCAATCTCTCTTTCAGGATTTGTAAAAAAGGTTTGGTATTTCCAGTACCCTGACTTTCCCACACCATGTCCAAAACCATTTTTGTACAAAAATATCATAATATGGTGCTGCAAGAACAATTCAATACAATACCACTTTATTTATCCCCAAGGGCAATTCCAAATTATGCTCGTACTAGCAGTAATACATACATGATATAAAGAGATAATACATGATGAAAAAGTTCATATACATGATATAAAAGTGATAGTACAGACATATACATATACATGATATAAAAGGAAATGATGCATTCAAGTTGAAATAAATTTTTCTCTCTCTCAACACACACAATCCCAGCAACAGTAAATATAGTGGATAAAGTGGTGACCCTTAGTCACCTCAGGCTCGTACAAGATCACGGCCAGTAGAGTTGATCAGGTGAATGGCACGTGGAATGGAATGAATTGCGGTGACGATTGGTTTTGCATACAGGCATCGTGTACCCACAGCCAGACCGCTAGAGTGAGAACTCACATGCCAACACATGATCAGAAATAGAGAGGATGACAAGAGTGAGAACTCACATGCCAACACATGATCAAAAATAGAAAGGATGACAAGAGTGACAACTCACATGCCAACACATGATCAGAAATAGGATGTAGGATGCCTTCCTAAGTATTTGCTGATGACAGAAAGCTGCCAAGTCCCTCTGCCTGATTCCGGTGATCTTGGAACAGATATTAACAACATGTTCTCTTCTTTTGTTCGTGCAGTAGTGTTAACATTAAATAGGCTTTCTTCTGGAGTCTAGTTTGTGGCATTTTAGCAAACGCAGCCAATATCCAACACACCTCACTGGTGCATTCAGGGCCGGTTCTACCTATTAGGCAAATCTAGACAGTTGCCTAGGGCGCAGCCAGGAAGGGGGCGCAAAAATGGCCTGCTGTTTTTTTTTAATTAATAAATTTAGGGAAAATATCATTTTCACAGATTGACATTAGCAGGACACCTTTCCTCTGCATGTAGAATGACCACCACGGTAGTTTCTCAGTACATGTATTACAGGAAAATCCCATTATCCTGGGCGCACTTGCAGTGACCAGCTAACCAGCAGGGAAGTAGAGGGCGGAGAGGGGGCGGCAGAGGGGCGGGGAAGGGCAGAGGTTTGGGGCTGCGTTGGTGGGTGGGGATGGGGGCTGGGGGCTGGTGGCGCAGTCATGGAGAGGGGGCGCAAAAATGGCCTGCTGTTTCGTTTTTTTAAGTGATGAAAAGTGTTAGGGAAAAATATAATCAGTGTGGGGTAGGGGAATAAGGGTACCGTATTTCACTAGCTCTTAAAACTGGAATAAAGTACCTGATTCTTGATTTGTGTGGTCAGGAGGAGTGGGAGACTATTTAATCATCCCCGTGCCTTTTTACTTTTATGTTGCTTTGGTATTATGCTACTTGATTTTTAAGTCTGCATAAATTTTGTGTGCAAAAATATGTGATATAGGCTTTATAAATGAAATCTTTACTACTAATAGTAAAGTCTCTAGTGTATTATCGTTTTGGCACTTTGCTTTATATCCAAATAGTATGAAAGACTCGTTTAGTATTAAATTATTATTTTAGTTCATTTTTCAGCTATTGCCTTTTTATGTATGTCCAGAATAGTTTAATTACCTTAGAATGAAAAAATAGGTGTTTAATTGTCTCCATTTCATTGCCACAGAAGCTGCTTTATTACTAACTTCTTACCCGATATATTGTGCCAGGGAATTTGTACCTAGAATTATGTGAGTAATTCTATGCTAAAACCATCTCAGTTTCATTTCTTTTATTTTCCTTTAAACTTTGAAAAAACATTTCCAGTGAAACGGGTTTTTTTGTGGCTCTCCCACTTATCAAGCATTTGGGCACTGTAGCACTTTCTGTCAATATTTCGTAGTATTATTCAGTACCTTTCACTATAGAATTAATTAGTTTAATAGTTTCTGGAAACTCTAGAGCTGCATTATTCCGTACCTATAATGCCTGTTGACTGAATATGTTTTTAAATTACCTTAGCACATCCCATTGAATTACCTTAGTGCATCCTGTGTATGTAACTATATCTATTGTGAGTTTGTACTTGGCATTAATTTCACACAATCATACAAGAACACTCCAGATTCAGTATAAAAATGTTGAATGCTATAGAGCCCACTACTGGCCCAGATTTAACGAAAATATAAGCATTGTTTTTGTAGTTCCTGTATGTCTTGGATAGTGGGGTTTGGCAGCAGCATCCATATAAAAATTAAATAATGTTGTCAAGTTGAAGTCTACTATTAGAGTGTATTTGTTCTGCCATCACCTACTCAGATGTTTCTGGCTTGACACAATATGAAAAGTCATTAAAGGTATTATTAATATTATTATTAAAGCAGATTTATATAGCGCAATTTTCAACTCCAGAGTCGACTCAATGCGCGCTGTACAGTGTATGGGGTTAGTTTTAAAATCACTAAAAAATAGCAGAATTATTGTAATAAGATCATCAGATTAGTTTTACAATCACTGAGAAATATCCAGATTCTGTTCAATAATTTCCGGACCGAACTACTGGAGGCAATCAGCAGTATGCTAGGATAGTCATAGACTGTGGAGTTGTGGAAGCCAGTGAGACACACCTGTCCGCTAGCTGATATAAAAGCATGGGTAGTCTTCACACGCCTGTGTATGACCAGCAGGTCACGGCAAGAACCATAGCCCATGACAAGCATGACTGTCCACAGTTCATGGCGATGGACGAAGCTACAGTAATGTGGGAGAAGTCTCATATTGTAACTGCTTGGTTAATACTTCTTTCTATACATAAGAGAACTCGTGATCTAAATTTTCTAGATTAACAGCCACCTACAGTCCTGTTGTCGAGTGCGGAGCTACATGCAGTGTGGTTGTATCTGTGAGACCTTTGGCTATTCCTGTATATGGCTGATAGACACACGCCACACTGTCAAACTGCACGATGACCACTTCTGATGACGATGACTCATTGATGTTGATAGTCACCTTCACCTTGTTTTCTGCCAGTGGTGGGGAGGTGATGTCGTAAGGTTATTTGCTGGTGGAGAATCAGACAACTGAGATTGGGAATAAGCACAATGCGTGGTTACTGATTTGTCTGACATACCCTTTGTCTGTCTTTAGCCTCTTGTCACTCTTGACTCTATGAACTTTACCAGCTACTTCTTTTAGCAAGTCGTCTGCTCCGGGACCCGTGCTGGCTCTCAACGGCCATGAGTTCAGATCTACAAGCCTTCGTGTCGTTGTGAGATCTAAAGATCTTCAGAAGAAAAGCGTTATGGCGTCAGGCAGAAAAGACCGGCAGTCAACGGGAAATCCGAAAGTCACAGAAGGAAAGAAAAGTCGAACAGTCCTGCACAGCAGCGACGCAGCCAAGAAAGTACCGACTTACACAATGGGCACTAAAAACACAACAACCTAATAAAAATACAAAATACAAAAATTGCGGAGAACCGCCTCCCTCAAGCCTGTTAGGCGAGGGGACGCCACTCTAATCTCATACAATTGAGGTAAAAGGTATTTAGTACAACTTTCCAGAAGTTATTGTTATATTCTTTGTCGTTGTACATATGTGGACCATATTTCAGACTACGTCTACAAGTTTTGGGTATATTTTTATCACAGCATCTTTCCACTGATGTTTGGTCTCATTTAGCTTTTTAATCCATGTTAACTTTAGCGCTTTTATGTACTGATATATGTGAGGTATGCTTAAGCCTCCATTATGTACTGTTTTCACTGCAACTTTTCTGTTTATCTAATCAAGTTTTCCATTTAACATAAAGTCGAGGCACTGTTTTTGTAGTTCCTGTATGTCTTAGATAGTGGGTTGGGCAACAGTACTTATATATAAATTAATTTTATGAAGTCAAAAAGTATTCTGAAAACAACCCTGAAGAAATTAGCCTAATTAACGAGATATACAATCTTTCGCAGTCTTAAAAAATTATTTAAATATCAAGCGAGCACTATATCTATCTACAAATTACCAGATGTGCTCTTTACTACTAAAATGTCGTCTCAATCCAGCATTACATGTACAATGTGGAATTTTTTCTACTTTATTCTAAAATTCTATAGCCTAAAGATGGCCTACATCTTGGTGTAACACTGAGCTTCGCACGATCAGCTATACAGGTATCTCACCCTTTCTGTGAGTTGCTGTCAACAGATCAGCTTTGTTGTCCCTTTTGGGTTACTGCAACTCTATTCGTCGACCTCCCTAACCGCCAACTGGACAAACTTCAAAGGGCGCAAAATAAGGCCGATCGTCTTGTCTTCGGTTGGCGAAAAGAGGATCACGCTACATCTTCTCCTCCGCGAGCTTCACTGATTATGAGATCGCCAGCCTTAAAACCTACCTCTTTTGAAAGTCACTTGCTTCTCCGAAGACCTTTCGGTTGGGTAAAGCACGAAGCCGATCGTGATTATTTTCAGTTTGTAAGTACTGTTTCATTAAGATCTTTTATTCACAAGAAAACTTTGGGTCAAGTAAAAAGAACTTCGGTAAAAAACAGAAAAATAATTAGTAAGAGAGAGACAGAGGCAGTTAGAAAGAGACACCCAGAGCGACTCAGGTCATATAATTGAGCATTTAACCTCACGCCTTTAAACAGTTTGTACAAATATAGGTTGGGAAATAGGCTACAAAGCAAGAAGAGGTAAAACGAAATAGATACATATGTCCTTTAAAATATAGCGCATGTGGCCATCAGACACAATAAATTCTATGTAATGCAAGCATACAGCTTTCTTGGTCAGTGACTAAATGTAATGAGTTAGGGGTAGGTCTTGTATTGTTTCGTGTGTGTGTGTGTGTGTGTGTGTGTGTGTGTGTGTGTGTGTGTGTGTGTGTGTGTGTGTGTGTGTGTGTGTGTGTTTAAGAATGATGTCTTGTGTTTGACGTCTTCGGTGCGTCATTTGTTTGTCGCAATTTTGGGAAGAAAATGACGTGAAAAGAAAAAGAAGAAAGAGGACGGGTACATAGTCAGACAGACAAAAGAGAGCGAGTTCTTCATTTTCCACACAACAACGAGAAATCTCTTCACCTTCATTCCCATCTACGGGGGCTCGTCGAGCGGGGTGTATGTTTGTAATATACGTCGTGCGCGTGCAAGGTAAGTGTGCGTACGTCTTATTACACTAAACAATATTTCTCAAACAAATACGTTCATGTCTGCAATTACACTGCTGTTATATATTTGCATCGTGTTTTCGTTTGTTCACCTTTGAGGTCATGACTGAACATTCAGAATCGACAACAGTGATGTACTATAAAACATGGGTAGAATGTTATATTATGATTTTGTACGTTATCATATAATCTCTGATTAACTACTCAGGTGTCTGTTGTATAAAGAAATCATGACTCGCTTTATGAACGAAACTACGGGGTAACAGCTATCGACAAGAACTTCAGTCGTCATAACCAACGTCAACCTTAGAGAGAATCTGCAAACGAGAAAAATACAAGTGAAACAATTTCCAGTTTCTGTTAGTATTCTTTCTAAAAAAAAATAATAAATTATACCTAAAATAAAAATTACAAAATAAACTCCATGATTGGCTGTAAATCTTTATTACAATATCTTTAACATCTATGTTGAGAGCACACGTGTAGTGTAGCACAATGTTATCACCCCATACAGACGCCTCTCGCGTAGTGTGGCAAACGTAAGGTTTCAAAATCCTGAAGGATAGCTAGTAGTAACAGCTATGTGTTTAATTGTAGCCTCGGGTTAAACCTAACTGCACTATTTTTAAGTCCTGTTATACTTTAGTTTTGATGATGAACGGGTTAAAAAAAATTTGCTAAACAATTTTACGGTCTTGAGACCAGAATACCTTCGGTGTCCAACATTTGCTGTAACTTTAGTTTCGGTACAAAAATTTGTTCGTACTTGTCTAAATGCAAGCTTTCTGACACTTAAATATTAATCTGTAAATAGCACCATAATAAATACATTGACAATAAAATTGATGAACATAATACTACTAGTACTCGACACAGCGTTTGTGTAAGACAGACCAAGTAACTCTACCTGGGAAAATTTCTCCCGTGGATTCTCCAAAGTTTCCAAAATGACTGGTCCAGATGTCACTACAAGGGACAGAGCGTCTAGTGGTTAATGGTTTCTAGAGAAAGCGGGGGATAGTCGACTAAGAGGACCTGTTTGGGTGGAAACAGAAGTCTAAGGGGCGACTAGTATAATACTTCCTTTACCCACAAAACTGTTATCCTTTTATCAAAACAATTTATAGAGGGGCATTCCATGTTCGATCTTGTCGGAACTGTCGACCGACACAACAATAAACACCTGACTCTACGATCTGTGTTGAGCTTCTAATAAAGGGACAGTGAAACCATCCCTATCTTGTCTGGAACTGTGCCATTCTGAGTACAGGCATACATACAAACACACAAATAAACTTTTAAGCTGATAAAATAATAGTGTTTGATAAAATCTTGAGTAGCACACGCCTCCTAGCTCAATGTCTAAGTTCACGCGGTTCAGACTCTTACTTCTGGGAGGGAGTTCGGACTTTTATGTCAATAAACAGATCAATGCAGTAAATTCAGGCGGCAAAAAGCGAGAGTAGATTCAATACACTCAAGTAGCAAAAACAGGTGATAATTGATGTAATAAGTCAAGTCGCTAATTAAAGGTAGTAAACACAGGTATGGTTAATGCAATAAGAAAGGACGGTAAAAACGAAAGGCTTTTCCCGCACAAATTTCACAAAAATCAAAATGCAGAAATATATTTTCGGAAATGCTGTTGCGGATGTGTGCACGTCACCGGTCACATCTATAATACTGCTGATTAAAAAGTTCAATTACAAGTACATATATTGAAATAACAACAGGTGTCCGTGTAACTACTCTGTGCTGTTGGGCGAAATAAAGCATGTTTCGGTATAGTAAGCACAGAGCCTGGAAAAAGATTTTTGCGGTACTCAATTGCTCAGCAAAATCCGCTGGTAACAGAGCATTAAGCACTACAAAAACATATCCCAGTGGTATTTTATGAGAAAGAGGCATAATATGTTTTATATTCATATTTTTTCTCTTTAGCAAACCAGGAAAACAGGAAGTGACGAAAGGGAAGTATTTCTAAAAAATAGCGTCGTCTGTAGGAGCTGAATTTGAAGAGAAAAGATGCAATCGTCGGTAAAAACTGGGTAAAGTTAGTACTGATGAAGGAAATCCTAAAGATATTGGCAGCAAACGCCAGTGGATTAACTTTATTCAGAGATGTGTATATACAGGTCTCTGCTTTGTTCAAACGTGCCGTGCGAACTTCGTCTCTTATTCGTTCGAAGTATGACAGAAATATTTTTTTATCCACGTGTTTAAAAATGTAAACATTTTTGCACTTTTATGTCTTTGTTTAGTAAACTATTGTTCAGTTTCTTCTACCATTTTATCTGTGATATCCACATGGTTATTATTCACATTAAATTATGTTCGTAATTTTGCAATAATCTATGAGTGTAGGTATGAGTTTAGGAAACCTAATAAATTCTCATGAGTGTAAAAATGCTTTTGCAACTCCCTACAACGGAATACAGTGTAGCCTTCGCCTCGGTGTCCCATTCAGTGACTAGTGTTCTTGATGATCACTGTTTGAGTCATCATCTTCCCGATAGTGGGCGCTCATTCTGTTTCCCTTTAACTACCTTTTATCTTCTACTGACAACCTGTGGGAAGTGGGATAGCCTGTGATGTTTTGTTGACAATAAGGCATGTGCTGAAAGTAAGTGCATGTTTTCAGAGGGTATCTATCACACCCACTTTCGAGCAGGGTAATCCTCTACTGGCTGGTTGGTACTGGATTGGAGGGATAGTGCTTCCACCTACTGGTGATTTCGTATTTTAAATGGAGAGGGAGTTCCAGGAAATTAAAGTACCTGTAGAAGACCAGCCTGGCAAATAGGTGTTATATAATGTTCTGCGACGAGATCTGAACACGGGGCCTCTCGCTGCAGTGATGACAATGGAATGTTTTAACCACTACACAATGTCCCAATGTCCTCTACCTGGAGCATAGTTCGGGGTAAGTTCTCAGTGATGGCAAGTTAACTGATCACGAAGCCAAACGACTAGACTCTGCTTGTTGATATGTTGGTGGATACATGAAGCCCCCGCCGACCTTTGATGTATCGTATCATGTCCCTGTCGGTCTTTTTTCTGACAATTTGAGACATCTCATGTCCCATGCTGCTACCTTTCTCTCCTGGTCAGTGTCCAAGTCTGGCATTGACATACCAAAATAGGGAATTTGTCCACAACAACCATGAGATAATCTCTTACAGAAATAACTTCTAAACCTACTTCTTTCAGCCTGTAGTAGTGTCACGGATCGACCCGTGACAGTAATGAATGGCAGAAATGGAGTTAGCTCCCTTGTTTGTTTTGTACAGCAGGGTTAGTGGCCCTTGGGGGGTACGCTTTTGCTATGGTTGAAAGGCGTGACATAAAAGTAGGTATGACGTGGGGTGTCGTCTGAAAGAGCGCAGAAGTTTCTGGAGAGAAAGAACAAATGATGGTTTGAGCTGAATGTACCGGTGTGTGTGGGGGGGAGGGGGTGATTTTTGGAGAAAAGTAAAGGAGGTCGGCATTTGGAGTATTGCTGGGAGTGTATAGGCTAGTGTTTCGTCAGTTGCTGTGTTTCTACTGGTTTATTCAGAAAATTGGAGTATTGCTGTGTGTTTGAAAAGATTCGTCAGTTGCTGTGTTTCTGCCAGTGGATTCTATATTGGGAGTAATTGCTGTGCTTTTGGAGAT
Organism: Marisa cornuarietis; assembly: GCA_004794655.1. Classification (NCBI taxonomy): domain Eukaryota; kingdom Metazoa; phylum Mollusca; class Gastropoda; order Architaenioglossa; family Ampullariidae; genus Marisa; species Marisa cornuarietis. Next base: position 720,802 of record SMMW01000081.1, read on the forward strand.
TCGTAGTGGTGTGTATTTCTATATAATTTCAAGGAGTATTACAGGTAAGTGTATATCTGTGGGTGCGTGAGTTGTGATCAGACGTTGACAGTGTGATTTGGTCATGTACGTTTTGAGAAACTGTTGGAAGAAAATGAAGCTGATATAGAGAAGAGACGGTGAGTTACGTTTGGGTGGCAGGTTGAAAGAAGACATCTACGTATTTGAAAGGATATTCCTGCTTGCTAATTGTTCACATATATTGACTGGAGATAGAATATTAGAAGGGTTTACGTAATCATTAATTTAGCTGCGATATATGTTGATGTAACATTTACTTGAAATTCGTTGAGTGTGGTTAATATCTGGACTTTTTTTTAATTATAGAGATATAGGAACCCACGTGCAGGTCTTTGTACTTTGTTGTGAAAGAATACGTGAAGAACGCTGTGAGGTGAGTGTATGTTGTAGGTGACCTGTCCACACGTCCCGTGCGTTCTTGACAAGTAGCGACAGTGTATGTGCGTGGTGTGGCGAGGGTAGACCAAAGACAAACAAACTAACACACCCACATACGAAGGACTTTGACATTTTACACTGACTTATGTAGATTGCCGTTGCAGGTAATTACATCTGAAAGAGGCGGAATGCACTGCGTTTCCAAACCGCCCTGTAAAACATCTTAAAGACAGAACAGTTCGTTCACGTGGTGCTTTGTTGTAAAGCACTTGATACGAAGCAAGCGATAGCAGATAATGAACCACCTAACTTTTCTCTTTTAACGACACCTTGTTAATGAAATGGAGTCCAGTGGGTGTGCTTGGTCTCTTCTTTCAAGCGTATAAAAGAGCTCATTTGCCTTCACAGGACCGACAACTCCTCAACATTTGTCAACAAACAGCATTTTCCAGAAACCAGCACCAGGTGAGAAGCCTTCCTCTCTCTTGTAACCTTAAACGTTGTCTCTTTCTGAGCCTTATATTCTAGACTTACCTTCAGCACACTGTGTGTGAATTATCTAGGTGGTCCTATCAAGATTTAAGCGGACCATTTAAAGAAATCATAATGGAGATACTACAAAAAAGACTGTCAAGCCCTATAGCAGGACATTGGTGTTTACACAATAGCTACAGATCGGCTGAAAAGAATTTTAGTTGCCTTTAGTGTGATTCCTTACAGAATAATTTATAAGGAGCGAAAATAGTGTGAAGTAGCATGCATTTGTACGCGAATGGTCTGCACATTACAGTACTTTGGCAAAGGTAAACAACAATGAGCGAGAACGGAAAGTGGGACGTTTTCTTGGGTTACACCTTCTTCTCCGTTTTTACTGTAATAATAATAATAATAATAATAATAATAATAATAATAATAATAATAATAATAATAAAGAACGCAAGATTTGTACATCGCATACTTACAGTCGTAAGGAGCATGAGACATGGACAACATACGAGGGACAAAAGAGCAAACAACATATGAACAATAGAAGGATAAACAACTGCAGTTATGACGAATAAAAAACAAATACAGAAAACGCAATCAGGAACCCAGAAACAAAGACTGAGAGTGTCATGATATTTTAAATGTATGCGAGTAGGTAAGCAGCAAAAACCCGAAAAGGGGGGAAAGGTGTAAAAAAAAGGGGCGACTAACTTTAAATGTTCATGTTCATTATGTAAAAAGTTCAAAGAGAAATCACGACACTGACTTGAGGATGCAGGGCTTGGCCACTCTTGAATTTCGCCACGTCTTTGCCATTTTCATTTACTAAAAGATGTAAAACTAGTGTCTGTCTTTACCTAACTTAACACAGTTTCCATTATATAACTTTTAGTCATTTCGAAGCTTTGCTTTCTTAGTTTTCAGTGAGTCCACTATGGCTTTTGCACTCCTTGCAATGTTGGTGCCTTTGAGCTTGGTGGCCTGTGCAGATGCTGAATACAACATATACACCGCCATCGATGGACTTAATTCATCTGTTGGTATGAAGGGTTTAACTGGTTCTCTATGTGTATGGGGGTGCGCGTTTGTGATGCTAGTGAGCATTAATTTAAGAAGCCCCAGAGAGGTGTTTGTTAAAAATGCGTTCAGGATGGGATGTCCTGGATTCAGATCTCACTCTGCTCTTTGTCTCCTTTGTATGCTTGTTGCATATCTACAAAGCCAGCTGCGTTCTCATGCTTAGTTCTCGTCGTTACACCAAATATATGGTAGTATAGATGTCAGAGTGTTCACTCAAGTGATTAGTAGTATAAGCATTAGCCCAAGACTGACGTAACAGTAATGAGAGGAACCAAACATAAACAATGTTTAAAAGTGTGAAATTAATACAGAAAATGTCGAACATTTATTGCAAACCTTTAGCGAATCTGGATATAGTGTTTATTTTTAAATGCTTTTTATTTCAAGTATGTTTCTGAGACATATACTTTCTTTTTTTTTGTTTATAGCAAAACTTGGCGAACACTTTTATTTCATGGCGTCGTTTAAGGAAAGTTTAACCCTCAAGACGGGGACAGTGGTATTCAACTCCCTGCAAAGGAACACCGACAACGTATACAACCCTTTCACCGGCGTCTTTACAGCACTTCACCCAGGTCTTTACCTCTTCATGGTACAGGTGTTCATTCAGGGATCTGGAGACGCAGCCATGGAGTTGCAGTTGAACGGACAAATTGTTGTCCGCTGGAGGGACATCACTTCCGGTGACTCGAGCAATGAGCTTGTGTACCCGCTGATTCTAAGTCCTCGAGATCGCGTGTCTGTCTATATTTACAGTTCCACTAAAATTTATGGTCCAAACCATTCTTTCTTCAGCGGGTTGCTGCTTAAGCCCCTGTAGATGTCGCTGTCAGATGATAACTGAGAGGAAAATAGGGATGTCGGTAACTTTCAGTGGTTCGGCACATCCCTCTTTAGGCTCAATATAACACCTTCTGTTTGCTCTTTAACTGATAAAAACCATAATGAACTTCTGTATGCCCTTCAGCCGGCAAGGTAGCACTTTCCTACTGCTTACTAGTTACAACCCAGAACAAGACTGACTTGCGTTCAATCTTCATTTCTGTGGAAGATTACCGACTAATAAAGCACTTGATGAACACAAAACATTCGATAGTCATTAGGCAACTTTTCTGTGAAACTTATGTTGATTGATTTAATTCTTTTTGTTATCATGTAATAACTATGTGAAATTGTGCCAAATTGTAAAAATGATTTTTCGCAATAGCGTAGTGGAATAACAATCAACATGTGTTTCAAGACAAAATGTACATGGTAAATCTTATTTTTTGTGAGAAAGATTCTCAAACAAAAATTATCATGGAGCTGAGAGAATTTTTTAGATTAAGGTGCAAACAAGAGAAATTGAGGAAAACTAAAATATAAAAATTCCCTTCGAAGAATTTATAGGAAATTTTTACAATGCACGTTTTCATTGATATAATTGATTATCGAAGAAGTACTTATCATAAAGAGCTGACGAACCTTTACAAGCCTTATCATCTTAAGTAAGAACTGTTTTATTAAATATTAAGTAAAAATCTCTACTTGATTCTGAAAATGTTTTTTTAATAGCAACTCATGGAATAAAAACAGTTACGTAGTGTATACATGTATTATGGTAGCTTTCCGTTTTGTTCGAAAATTATCCAAACATGAACGTATATAACAGCAAAAGAAATACAATTTTCACATCGGAGATATGAAATGACATTGAAATAACCGGAATATTGAATAATTAGAGTATCATGCAATTTTGAAACACTGTTTTACAGGATGCATACAAATAAACAAATCTGTGCTGCAAAACGATGTCTTGGATTATTTGAGGATGGAATATGTGTTTCTATCCCCACATTTTCTGAATTAGTTGTCTATAAAAAGCAGCAATACTATTCCAAATAAACGAAAACATGATATTACTTAAATGTTGGCATGTTTTTGCTTCTTTTATTATTATCATCAATGCATCACTTATCCCGAAACTCTACTCTTGTTTAAGTAAATTATTAATAATAACTGTTAGGATCTTGACACTAAATTAATTAACTTGCCTTCATGCACAGAAAAACACTGAAAGCTTTAATTTTTAATCCGATAACTGAAACGTTTTTATAAAAATATTCAAACAGACAGTTTAATACTGGGATACTTGAATGTCTTTCCTAAGTCCTAGGTGATTCGTTAAAAGTCGAAATTATGGCTTTTCGAGTCCTGTCTACTTACCCAGTGTGTAGACAAATAGTCGTTAATAGATAAAGACATCGTCGTTTTATCGTCATCATCGTCGCCGTCACCATTCTTCTTAATAAGCTGGTAGAATCCATAGTATGAAATTAGTACAAACTAGCATACTCAGTATCGATCTCCACTCATTTAAAGTTATAATTTCTTCAATTCACCCTACGTGCCTCACTAAAACATAGTGGAGCTCCAAAGTTAGTTAATTGACTTCGCAAGGCGGGCCTGGATCGAATTTCTACCAATGCACAACAAAATCCTAGTACCCGAAAATTCCAATCAAAATTTTTGTTCGTAGATCGTATAATCGTCAATATGCATGATACACGCGTGTACCCAGCCATGAAGTGCCGACGAACAACAAACACGAGCCTTGATGGCAATATCCGAGTTTCGTCGCTTTCAAACCAAAGATTACAATCGAATACTGCTTGTTTTATATATTTTTTGTCATGAAACGTTTTCATTACCTTCATTTTACATACTGCTAATAAATCATGCGACCTACTTTGGTGTAAACGTAAACATGTTTAGTGGTGACTAGATGTTCCAGGCTAAGCTGGTCATTTGTTTTGCCCAAACCCGCAGCCAACAGTGTTTGTCTACAACAGACGAAGTAACTGTGCCTAGGAAAGATTCTACCGAGGATTCTCCAAAGTCGTAGTGTGATTGGTCTTAAGGTCACCACGAGGGAAGGAGAGTCCGGTGGTTAATAGTTTCTATAGAAAACAAGGATTAGTTAAATAAGAGAACCGGTTGGCAAGGAAACAAAAGTCCAAGGGCCGTCTGCTAGTGTAGTGTTTAAAATAGTTTATGTACGATGCACAAGTCATCTACAAAGAGATCACAGGGTGTGAGCATCGTTACGTCTTTCGAACAAGAATTATAGAGGGACAGTGTGTGTTCGCTCTTGTTGGAACTGTCGACCGGAATATTTGTGTTGAGTTGCTAAAAGGTGGACTGTGCAACCACCCCTACCTGCTCTGGAGTTGCAGTTTTCTAATTACTGTGCTTTGTCAGTGCTAGTTTCACGTGAGACTTGCTAATTTTAATTTCTTTAGTGATTAACGATACTACCACCAGAATAAAATAATGATGATGGTATTTATACAGCGAATGGTCCCACACGGAGGTGAGATCAATGCGATAGACAAGATGTAAATGACAGTAGGTGGTGAAGAGAAGAGAAATATAATGAGGCACACATCTAAACACACTAACATACAAACATACAAGCACACAAAAACACAAATATACTTTTAAGCCGATAAAATAATGGTGTTTGGTAAAATGTTGAGTACCACACGCTTCATAACTCAATGTCTAAGTTCACGTGGCTCAGACTCCCCCTTCTGGGAGGGATGATGCAAACTGGGACATTTATGTCAATGTCAATGAACATATTAATGCAATAAATTCAGGCGGCAGAAAGGTGTAAATAGCTACAATCAACTCATGTAGTAAAGACAGGTTATATTTGATGCAAGAAGTCAAGTCGCAAACTAAAGGTGATATACATAGGTAATAATTGATGAAATAAAACTTAAAAGGAACCCGATAACCCAGTGGTGGCCAGCGCCTTAACTGGTTCATTGTGTGTATGGGGGGGGGGTGCGTGTGTGAGTGCGTATTTTTTTTAGCGATGTCCGTCTGCATGCATTCATTTGGCCCCGGAGGCGAAAAAGTATTTGTTACTAATACAGTAAGAATGCGGTGTCGTGGATTCCGATCTCACTATGCTCTCTGTGTGCTTTGTGTACTTGTTGCATATTTACAAAGTCATCTGCGTTTCAAGTCTTAGTTCTTGTCGTTACACACCAAATAAATGGAGGGATAGATGTGAGAGTGTGCAAGCAAGGCTGACATTACAGTAATGAGAGTTACCAAAGATAAACATAGTCAAAAGTGAACTGGTGTAAAATTATACAGAATATCTGTGTATAGAATATTTATTTTTAATGGTTTTCAGTTATAGTATGTTTATGAAACATATAGTATGTTTAATTTATTTCCAGAAAAGCTTGGAAAACACTTTCATTTTATGGCGTCGTTTAAGGACCATTTAACCCTCCAGACGGGGACAGTGGTATTCAACTCCGTGCAAAGGAACACCGACAACGTATACAACCCTTCCACCGGCGTCTTTACAGCACTTCACCCAGGTCTTTACCTCTTCATGGTACAGGTGTTCAGTCAGGGATCTGGAGACGCAGCCATGGAGTTGCAGTTGAACGGACAAATTGTTGCCCGCTGGAGGGACATCACTTCCGGTGACTCGAGCAATGAGCTTGTGTACCCGCTGATTCTAAGTCCTCGAGATCGCGTGTCTGTCTATTCTTACAGCGCCGCTAAAATTTATGGGCCAAACCATTCTTTCTTCAGCGGTGTGCTGCTTAAGCCCCTGTAGATGTCACTGTAAGATGATAACTGAGAGCGAAAAGGGGATGTCACTAGCTGTCAGTGTCCCGACACATCCCTCTTTAGGCTCAATATAACACCCTCTGTTTGCTCCTTAACTGTTAAAAATGTTAATGACCTTCTGTATAGCCTTCAAACGGCAATGTAGCACTTTCCTACTGCTTACTAATGACACCTCAGAACAAGACTGACTTGCATTCTAGCTTTTTTTCTATCGGAATGAAGCACTTGATGAAGCACAAAACTCCGACAAGTAGGAGACAATTTTTTTCTATGAAACTTATATGGATCGATTAAAGTCCTATTCTTATAAAGTAATAAGTGTGTGACTTGACCTCTAGTGTCAAATGTTTTAAATGAGTTTTCGCTGTACCTAATAGCAATAACATTAAATATGTGTTTCAAGACGAAATGTACACGTAAAAACGTAAAAGGTAACTTTTAAATTTTGTGATAAAGATTCTCAAACAAAAATTATCATGGAAATTTTGTCGAAGAATGGTCTGTTGAGAAAAACAGAAAAATAAAACTGCTTTATGAAGAGTGTATAGGAAAATTAAATGAAATTTTTAAAATTAAATTGACATTACCGGAAAATTGTATAATTGGATTAACATGTAATTGTGAAACACTGTTTTGCAAGACGCATACAAATAAAGGAATCAGTGCTACAAGATGATGTGTTGGGTTACTTAAGGATTGAATTGTCTTCCTACAGCCACATTTTCTGAATTTTCTGTATATACAAAAGAGCAATACTATTCGAAATGTACGAAAACATGATATTGCTTGAAAGCTGACCTGTTCTGTTGTTATCATCAATACATCGCTTACCTCCGAAACTCAAATCTTGTTGAAATAAATTATTAATAATAACTGTTAGACTTCTTTAGTCAGCATAGGCTCGCACCCACCACTGAAGGGAGGTAACAACTGTCATGTGCAACATATACATTTTTGTTATCCCACAAAGAGAGCTATACTGTGGTACATAGTTTAATGAAAGGAGATAATGTGAACAGTATATAAAGATCAGACATGTTTCTACCAAAAAATGAGCTTACTTTTCAGTACTAAGACTAGCTACGTACATAAACAGCAACATGTTACAGCCCCAATGAAATAACCTTGTTTATACATGACTGTTCATGACATGTTTATAAATCCAAACAGTAAACATAGTGGAAACAACAGGTAGACTCCATGGCTGATTACTCTCAAGTGTAAAAGACAGTTGCGCCGTGAGCAACCAGCTGAAGACTACACTTTAACAAACACCAACTCCACATTTTCTCTTGATCAGTTGCTACACAAATCATTATCAAACAATATTTTCCAACATCAAGAATGTAAAACATCTAAACTATCTTATTACTGACTCATTGAAGCTACAACATAACTGTTCGAGACTAAAATGTCTTTCCTTTCCTCTATGACATTCCTCGATTTGATGGACTTCAGTCTACGCCACAACTTTTCTTATTTCCAATTCATTGTAAACAAAAGATGCGAGACGATTTTAATGAGCATTGTGTTATCCGACATCAAGAGATTGAAGTGGAAAAGGGAAGGGTGGGTAAAGTTTACTGTTCAGTTTCAGTTGTATCAGGGCAAAAGAGGCAGTTCAAACATTCTAATAAAGCTGCTGATTGCATTTAAGTACAGTTATACCCATTCTAATTTTACAAAAGTATCTCTTATGCCTCTGTGTTTCAACCAGAAAAAGGTAGTTGCTTAAAATAATATGAGTCTTGAATGTATTATATGGGAAATATCTTGAACTGCTTTGAATCGCATCATGTCACGTCTGATGGTGACAGCCTATCAATCTCTCTTTCAGGATTTGTAAAAAAGGTTTGGTATTTCCAGTACCCTGACTTTCCCACACCATGTCCAAAACCATTTTTGTACAAAAATATCATAATATGGTGCTGCAAGAACAATTCAATACAATACCACTTTATTTATCCCCAAGGGCAATTCCAAATTATGCTCGTACTAGCAGTAATACATACATGATATAAAGAGATAATACATGATGAAAAAGTTCATATACATGATATAAAAGTGATAGTACAGACATATACATATACATGATATAAAAGGAAATGATGCATTCAAGTTGAAATAAATTTTTCTCTCTCTCAACACACACAATCCCAGCAACAGTAAATATAGTGGATAAAGTGGTGACCCTTAGTCACCTCAGGCTCGTACAAGATCACGGCCAGTAGAGTTGATCAGGTGAATGGCACGTGGAATGGAATGAATTGCGGTGACGATTGGTTTTGCATACAGGCATCGTGTACCCACAGCCAGACCGCTAGAGTGAGAACTCACATGCCAACACATGATCAAAAATAGAAAGGATGACAAGAGTGACAACTCACATGCCAACACATGATCAGAAATAGGATGTAGGATGCCTTCCTAAGTATTTGCTGATGACAGAAAGCTGCCAAGTCCCTCTGCCTGATTCCGGTGATCTTGGAACAGATATTAACAACATGTTCTCTTCTTTTGTTCGTGCAGTAGTGTTAACATTAAATAGGCTTTCTTCTGGAGTCTAGTTTGTGGCATTTTAGCAAACGCAGCCAATATCCAACACACCTCACTGGTGCATTCAGGGCCGGTTCTACCTATTAGGCAAATCTAGACAGTTGCCTAGGGCGCAGCCAGGAAGGGGGCGCAAAAATGGCCTGCTGTTTTTTTTTAATTAATAAATTTAGGGAAAATATCATTTTCACAGATTGACATTAGCAGGACACCTTTCCTCTGCATGTAGAATGACCACCACGGTAGTTTCTCAGTACATGTATTACAGGAAAATCCCATTATCCTGGGCGCACTTGCAGTGACCAGCTAACCAGCAGGGAAGTAGAGGGCGGAGAGGGGGCGGCAGAGGGGCGGGGAAGGGCAGAGGTTTGGGGCTGCGTTGGTGGGTGGGGATGGGGGCTGGGGGCTGGTGGCGCAGTCATGGAGAGGGGGCGCAAAAATGGCCTGCTGTTTCGTTTTTTTAAGTGATGAAAAGTGTTAGGGAAAAATATAATCAGTGTGGGGTAGGGGAATAAGGGTACCGTATTTCACTAGCTCTTAAAACTGGAATAAAGTACCTGATTCTTGATTTGTGTGGTCAGGAGGAGTGGGAGACTATTTAATCATCCCCGTGCCTTTTTACTTTTATGTTGCTTTGGTATTATGCTACTTGATTTTTAAGTCTGCATAAATTTTGTGTGCAAAAATATGTGATATAGGCTTTATAAATGAAATCTTTACTACTAATAGTAAAGTCTCTAGTGTATTATCGTTTTGGCACTTTGCTTTATATCCAAATAGTATGAAAGACTCGTTTAGTATTAAATTATTATTTTAGTTCATTTTTCAGCTATTGCCTTTTTATGTATGTCCAGAATAGTTTAATTACCTTAGAATGAAAAAATAGGTGTTTAATTGTCTCCATTTCATTGCCACAGAAGGTGCTTTATTACTAACTTCTTACCCGATATATTGTGCCAGGGAATTTGTACCTAGAATTATGTGAGTAATTCTATGCTAAAACCATCTCAGTTTCATTTCTTTTATTTTCCTTTAAACTTTGAAAAAACATTTCCAGTGAAACGGGTTTTTTTTGTGGCTCTCCCACTTATCAAGCATTTGGGCACTGTAGCACTTTCTGTCAATATTTCGTAGTATTATTCAGTACCTTTCACTATAGAATTAATTAGTTTAATAGTTTCTGGAAACTCTAGAGCTGCATTATTCCGTACCTATAATGCCTGTTGACTGAATATGTTTTTAAATTACCTTAGCACATCCCATTGAATTACCTTAGTGCATCCTGTGTATGTAACTATATCTATTGTGAGTTTGTACTTGGCATTAATTTCACACAATCATACAAGAACACTCCAGATTCAGTATAAAAATGTTGAATGCTATAGAGCCCACTACTGGCCCAGATTTAACGAAAATATAAGCATTGTTTTTGTAGTTCCTGTATGTCTTGGATAGTGGGGTTTGGCAGCAGCATCCATATAAAAATTAAATAATGTTGTCAAGTTGAAGTCTACTATTAGAGTGTATTTGTTCTGCCATCACCTACTCAGATGTTTCTGGCTTGACACAATATGAAAAGTCATTAAAGGTATTATTAATATTATTATTAAAGCAGATTTATATAGCGCAATTTTCAACTCCAGAGTCGACTCAATGCGCGCTGTACAGTGTATGGGGTTAGTTTTAAAATCACTAAAAAATAGCAGAATTATTGTAATAAGATCATCAGATTAGTTTTACAATCACTGAGAAATATCCAGATTCTGTTCAATAATTTCCGGACCGAACTACTGGAGGCAATCAGCAGTATGCTAGGATAGTCATAGACTGTGGAGTTGTGGAAGCCAGTGAGACACACCTGTCCGCTAGCTGATATAAAAGCATGGGTAGTCTTCACACCCCTGTGTATGACCAGCAGGTCACGGCAAGAACCATAGCCCATGACAAGCAGGACTGTCCACAGTTCATGGCGATGGACGAAGCTACAGTAATGTGGGAGAACACAGTCTCATATTGTAACTGCTTGGTTAATACTTCTTTCTATACATAAGAGAACTCGTGATCTAAGTTTTCTAGATTAACAGCCACCTACAGACCTGTTGTCGAGTGCGGAGCTACATGCAGTGTGGTTGTATCTGTGAGACCTTTGGCTATTCCTGTATATGGCTGATAGACACACGCCACACTGTCAAACTGCACGATGACCACTTCTGATGACGATGACTCATTGATGTTGATAGTGACCTTCACCTTGTTTTCTGCCAGTGGTGGGGAGGTGATGTCGTCAGGTTATTTGCTGGTGGAGAATCAGACAACTGAGATTCGGAATAAGCACAATGCGTGGTTACTGATTTGTCTGACATACCCTTTGTCTGTCTTTAGCCTCTTGTCACTCTTGACTCTATGAACTTTACCAGCTACTTCTTTTAGCAAGTCGTCTGCTCCGGGACCCGTGCTGGCTCTCAACGGCCATGAGTTCAGATCTACAAGCCTTCGTGTCGTTGTGAGATCTAAAGATCTTCAGAAGAAAAGCGTTATGGCGTCAGGCAGAAAAGACCGGCAGTCAACGGGAAATCCGAAAGTCACAGAAGGAAAAAAAAGTCGAACAGTCCTGCACAGCAGCGACGCAGCCAAGAAAGTACCGACTTACACAATGGGCACTAAAAACACAACAACCTAATAAAAATACAAAATACAAAAATTGCGGAGAACCGCCTCCCTCAAGCCTGTTAGGCGAGGGGACGCCACTCTAATCTCATACAATTGAGGTAAAAGGTATTTAGTACAACTTTCCAGAAGTTATTGTTATATTCTTTGTCGTTGTACATATGTGGACCATATTTGAGACTACGTCTACAAGTTTTGGGTATGTTTTTATCACAGCATCTTTCCACTGATGTTTGGTCTCATTTAGCTTTTTAATCCATGTTAACTTTAGCGCTTTTATGTACTGATATATGTGAGGTATGCTTAAGCCTCCATTATGTACTGTTTTCACTGCAACTTTTCTGTTTATCTAATCAAGTTTTCCATTTAACATAAAGTCGAGGCACTGTTTTTGTAGTTCCTGTATGTCTTAGATAGTGGGTTGGGCAACAGTACTTATATATAAATTAATTTTATGAAGTCAAACAGTATTCTGAAAACAACCCTGAAGAAATTAGCCTAATTAACGAGATATACAATCTTTCGCAGTCTTAAAAAATTATTTAAATATCAAGCGAGCACTATATCTATCTACAAATTACCAGATGTGCTCTTTACTACTAAAATGTCGTCTCAATCCAGCATTACATGTACAATGTGGAATTTTTTCTACTTTATTCTAAAATTCTATAGCCTAAAGATGGCCTACATCTTGGTGTAACACTGAGCTTCGCACGATCAGCTATACAGGTATCTCACCCTTTCTGTGAGTTGCTGTCAACAGATCAGCTTTGTTGTCCCTTTTGGGTTACTGCAACTCTATTCGTCGACCTCCCTAACCGCCAACTGGACAAACTTCAAAGGGCGCAAAATAAGGCCGATCGTCTTGTCTTCGGTTGGCGAAAAGAGGATCACGCTACATCTTCTCCTCCGCGAGCTTCACTGATTATGAGATCGCCAGCCTTAAAACCTACCTCTTTTGAAAGTCACTTGCTTCTCCGAAGACCTTTCGGTTGGGTAAAGCACGAAGCCGATCGTGATTATTTTCAGTTTGTAAGTACTGTTTCATTAAGATCTTTTATTCACAAGAAAACTTTGGGTCAAGTAAAAAGAACTTCGGTAAAAAACAGAAAAATAATTAGTAAGAGAGAGACAGAGGCAGTTAGAAAGAGACACCCAGAGCGACTCAGGTCATATAATTGAGCATTTAACCTCACGCCTTTAAACAGTTTGTACAAATATAGGTTGGGAAATAGGCTACAAAGCAAGAAGAGGTAAAACGAAATAGATACATATGTCCTTTAAAATATAGCGCATGTGGCCATCAGACACAATAAATTCTATGTAATGCAAGCATACAGCTTTCTTGGTCAGTGGCTAAATGTAATGAGTTAGGGGTAGGTCTTGTATTGTTTCGTGTGTGTGTGTGTGTGTGTGTGTGTGTGTGTGTGTGTGTGTGTGTGTGTGTGTGTGTGTGTGTGTGTGTGTGTGTTTAAGAATGATGTCTTGTGTTTGACGTCTTCGGTGCGTCATTTGTTTGTCGCAATTTTGGGAAGAAAATGACGTGAAAAGAAAAAGAAGAAAGAGGACGGGTACATAGTCAGACAGACAAAAGAGAGCGAGTTCTTCATTTTCCACACAACAACGAGAAATCTCTTCACCTTCATTCCCATCTACGGGGGCTCGTCGAGCGGGGTGTATGTTTGTAATATACGTCGTGCGCGTGCAAGGTAAGTGTGCGTACGTCTTATTACACTAAACAATATTTCTCAAACAAATACGTTCATGTCTGCAATTACACTGCTGTTATATATTTGCATCGTGTTTTCGTTTGTTCACCTTTGAGGTCATGACTGAACATTCAGAATCGACAACAGTGATGTACTATAAAACATGGGTAGAATGTTATATTATGATTTTGTACGTTATCATATAATCTCTGATTAACTACTCAGGTGTCTGTTGTATAAAGAAATCATGACTCGCTTTATGAACGAAACTACGGGGTAACAGCTATCGACAAGAACTTCAGTCGTCATAACCAACGTCAACCTTAGAGAGAATCTGCAAACGAGAAAAATACAAGTGAAACAATTTCCAGTTTCTGTTAGTATTCTTTCTAAAAAAAAATAATAAATTATACCTAAAATAAAAATTACAAAATAAACTCCATGATTGGCTGTAAATCTTTATTACAATATCTTTAACATCTATGTTGAGAGCACACGTGTAGTGTAGCACAATGTTATCACCCCATACAGACGCCTCTCGCGTAGTGTGGCAAACGTAAGGTTTCAAAATCCTGAAGGATAGCTAGTAGTAACAGCTATGTGTTTAATTGTAGCCTCGGGTTAAACCTAACTGCACTATTTTTAAGTCCTGTTATACTTTAGTTTTGATGATGAACGGGTTAAAAAAATTTGCTAAACAATTTTACGGTCTTGAGACCAGAATACCTTCGGTGTCCAACATTTGCTGTAACTTTAGTTTCGGTACAAAAATTTGTTCGTACTTGTCTAAATGCAAGCTTTCTGACACTTAAATATTAATCTGTAAATAGCACCATAATAAATACATTGACAATAAAATTGATGAACATAATACTACTAGTACTCGACACAGCGTTTGTGTAAGACAGACCAAGTAACTCTACCTGGGAAAATTTCTCCCGTGGATTCTCCAAAGTTTCCAAAATGACTGGTCCAGATGTCACTACAAGGGACAGAGCGTCTAGTGGTTAATGGTTTCTAGAGAAAGCGGGGGATAGTCGACTAAGAGGACCTGTTTGGGTGGAAACAGAAGTCTAAGGGGCGACTAGTATAATACTTCCTTTACCCACAAAACTGTTATCCTTTTATCAAAACAATTTATAGAGGGGCATTCCATGTTCGATCTTGTCGGAACTGTCGACCGACACAACAATAAACACCTGACTCTACGATCTGTGTTGAGCTTCTAATAAAGGGACAGTGAAACCATCCCTATCTTGTCTGGAACTGTGCCATTCTGAGTACAGGCATACATACAAACACACAAATAAACTTTTAAGCTGATAAAATAATAGTGTTTGATAAAATCTTGAGTAGCACACGCCTCCTAGCTCAATGTCTAAGTTCACGCGGTTCAGACTCTTACTTCTGGGAGGGAGTTCGGACTTTTATGTCAATAAACAGATCAATGCAGTAAATTCAGGCGGCAAAAAGCGTGAGTAGATTCAATACACTCAAGTAGCAAAAACAGGTGATAATTGATGTAATAAGTCAAGTCGCTAATTAAAGGTAGTAAACACAGGTATGGTTAATGCAATAAGAAAGGACGGTAAAAACGAAAGGCTTTTCCCGCACAAATTTCACAAAAATCAAAATGCAGAAATATATTTTCGGAAATGCTGTTGCGGATGTGTGCACGTCACCGGTCACATCTATAATACTGCTGATTAAAAAGTTCAATTACAAGTACATATATTGAAATAACAACAGGTGTCCGTGTAACTACTCTGTGCTGTTGGGCGAAATAAAGCATGTTTCGGTATAGTAAGCACAGAGCCTGGAAAAAGATTTTTGCGGTACTCAATTGCTCAGCAAAATCCGCTGGTAACAGAGCATTAAGCACTACAAAAACATATCCCAGTGGTATTTTATGAGAAAGAGGCATAATATGTTTTATATTCATATTTTTTCTCTTTAGCAAACCAGGAAAACAGGAAGTGACGAAAGGGAAGTATTTCTAAAAAATAGCGTCGTCTGTAGGAGCTGAATTTGAAGAGAAAAGATGCAATCGTCGGTAAAAACTGGGTAAAGTTAGTACTGATGAAGGAAATCCTAAAGATATTGGCAGCAAACGCCAGTGGATTAACTTTATTCAGAGATGTGTATATACAGGTCTCTGCTTTGTTCAAACGTGCCGTGCGAACTTCGTCTCTTATTCGTTCGAAGTATGACAGAAATATTTTTTTATCCACGTGTTTAAAAATGTAAACATTTTTGCACTTTTATGTCTTTGTTTAGTAAACTATTGTTCAGTTTCTTCTACCATTTTATCTGTGATATCCACATGGTTATTATTCACATTAAATTATGTTCGTAATTTTGCAATAATCTATGAGTGTAGGTATGAGTTTAGGAAACCTAATAAATTCTCATGAGTGTAAAAATGCTTTTGCAACTCCCTACAACGGAATACAGTGTAGCCTTCGCCTCGGTGTCCCATTCAGTGACTAGTGTTCTTGATGATCACTGTTTGAGTCATCATCTTCCCGATAGTGGGCGCTCATTCTGTTTCCCTTTAACTACCTTTTATCTTCTACTGACAACCTGTGGGAAGTGGGATAGCCTGTGATGTTTTGTTGACAATAAGGCATGTGCTGAAAGTAAGTGCATGTTTTCAGAGGGTATCTATCACACCCACTTTCGAGCAGGGTAATCCTCTACTGGCTGGTTGGTACTGGATTGGAGGGATAGTGCTTCCACCTACTGGTGATTTCGTATTTTAAATGGAGAGGGAGTTCCAGGAAATTAAAGTACCTGTAGAAGACCAGCCTGGCAAATAGATGTTATATAATGTTCTGCGACGAGATCTGAACACGGGGCCTCTCGCTGCAGTGATGACAATGGAATGTTTTAACCACTACACAATGTCCCAATGTCCTCTACCTGGAGCATAGTTCGGGGTAAGTTCTCAGTGATGGCAAGTTAACTGATCACGAAGCCAAACGACTAGACTCTGCTTGTTGATATGTTGGTGGATACATGAAGCCCCCGCCGACCTTTGATGTATCGTATCATGTCCCTGTCGGTCTTTTTTCTGACAATTTGAGACATCTCATGTCCCATGCTGCTACCTTTCTCTCCTGGTCAGTGTCCAAGTCTGGCATTGACATACCAAAATAGGGAATTTGTCCCCAACATCCATGAGATAATCTCTTACAGAAATAACTTCTAAACCTACTTCTTTCAGCCTGTAGTAGTGTCACGGATCGACCCGTGACAGTAATGAATGGCAGAAATGGAGTTAGCTCCCTTGTTTGTTTTGTACAGCAGGGTTAGTGGCCCTTGGGGGGTACGCTTTTGCTATGGTTGAAAGGCGTGACATAAAAGTAGGTATGACGTGGGGTGTCGTCTGAAAGAGCGCAGAAGTTTCTGGAGAGAAAGAACAAATGATGGTTTGAGCTGAATGTACCGGTGTGTGTGGGGGGGAGGGGTTGATTTTTGGAGAAAAGTAAAGGAGGTCGGCATTTGGAGTATTGCTGGGAGTGTATAGGCTAGTGTTTCGTCAGTTGCTGTGTTTCTACTGGTTTATTCAGAAAATTGGAGTATTGCTGTGTGTTTGAAAAGATTCGTCAGTTGCTGTGTTTCTGCCAGTGGATTCTATATTGGGAGTAATTGCTGTGCTTTTGGAGATTCGTAGTGGTGTGTATTTCTATATAATTTCAAGGAGTATTACAGGTAAGTGTATATCTGTGGGTGCGTGAGTTGTGATCAGACGTTGACAGTGTGATTTGGTCATGTACGTTTTGAGAAACTGTTGGAAGAAAATGAAGCTGATATAGAGAAGAGACGGTGAGTTACGTTTGGGTGGCAGGTTGAAAGAAGACATCTACGTATTTGAAAGGATATTCCTGCTTGCTAATTGTTCACATATATTGACTGGAGATAGAATATTAGAAGGGTTTACGTAATCATTAATTTAGCTGCGATATATGTTGATGTAACATTTACTTGAAATTCGTTGAGTGTGGTTAATATCTGGACTTTTTTTTAATTATAGAGATATAGGAACCCACGTGCAGGTCTTTGTACTTTGTTGTGAAAGAATACGTGAAGAACGCTGTGAGGTGAGTGTATGTTGTAGGTGACCTGTCCACACGTCCCGTGCGTTCTTGACAAGTAGCGACAGTGTATGTGCGTGGTGTGGCGAGGGTAGACCAAAGACAAACAAACTAACACACCCACATACGAAGGACTTTGACATTTTACACTGACTTATGTAGATTGCCGTTGCAGGTAATTACATCTGAAAGAGGCGGAATGCACTGCGTTTCCAAACCGCCCTGTAAAACATCTTAAAGACAGAACAGTTCGTTCACGTGGTGCTTTGTTGTAAAGCACTTGATACGAAGCAAGCGATAGCAGATAATGAACCACCTAACTTTTCTCTTTTAACGACACCTTGTTAATGAAATGGAGTCCAGTGGGTGTGCTTGGTCTCTTCTTTCAAGCGTATAAAAGAGCTCATTTGCCTTCACTGGACCGACAACTCCTCAACATTTGTCAACAAACAGCATTTTCCAGAAACCAGCACCAGGTGAGAAGCCTTCCTCTCTCTTGTAACCTTAAACGTTGTCTCTTTCTGAGCCTTATATTCTAGACTTACCTTCAGCACACTGTGTGTGAATTATCTAGGTGGTCCTATCAAGATTTAAGCGGACCATTTAAAGAAATCATAATGGAGATACTACAAAAAAGACTGTCAAGCCCTATAGCAGGACATTGGTGTTTACACAATAGCTACAGATCGGCTGAAAAGAATTTTAGTTGCCTTTAGTGTGATTCCTTACAGAATAATTTATTTATAATTTATAACGAGCGAAAATTGTGTGAAGTAGCATGCATTTGTACGCGAATGGTCTGCACATTACAGTACTTTGGCAAAGGTAAACAACAATGAGCGAGAACGGAAAGTGGGACGTTTTCTTGGGTTACACCTTCTTCTCCGTTTTTACTGTAATAATAATAATAATAATAATAATAATAATAATAATAATAATAATAATAATAATAAAGAACGCAAGATTTGTACATCGCATACTTACAGTCGTAAGGAGCATGAGACATGGACAACATACGAGGGACAAAAGAGCAAACAACATATGAACAATAGAAGGATAAACAACTGCAGTTATGACGAATAAAAAACAAATACAGAAAACGCAATCAGGAACCCAGAAACAAAGACTGAGAGTGTCATGATATTTTAAATGTATGCGAGTAGGTAAGCAGCAAAAACCCGAAAAGGGGGGAAAGGTGTAAAAAAAAGGGGCGACTAACTTTAAATGTTCATGTTCATTATGTAAAAAGTTCAAAGAGAAATCACGACACTGACTTGAGGATGCAGGGCTTGGCCACTCTTGAATTTCGCCACGTCTTTGCCATTTTCATTTACTAAAAGATGTAAAACTAGTGTCTGTCTTTACCTAACTTAACACAGTTTCCATTATATAACTTTTAGTCATTTCGAAGCTTTGCTTTCTTAGTTTTCAGTGAGTCCACTATGGCTTTTGCACTCCTTGCAATGTTGGTGCCTTTGAGCTTGGTGGCCTGTGCAGATGCTGAATACAACATATACACCGCCATCGATGGACTTAATTCATCTGTTGGTATGAAGGGTTTAACTGGTTCTCTATGTGTATGGGGGTGCGCGTTTGTGATGCTAGTGAGCATTAATTTAAGAAGCCCCAGAGAGGTGTTTGTTAAAAATGCGTTCAGGATGGGATGTCCTGGATTCAGATCTCACTCTGCTCTTTGTCTCCTTTGTATGCTTGTTGCATATCTACAAAGCCAGCTGCGTTCTCATGCTTAGTTCTCGTCGTTACACCAAATATATGGTAGTATAGATGTCAGAGTGTTCACTCAAGTGATTAGTAGTATAAGCATTAGCCCAAGACTGACGTAACAGTAATGAGAGGAACCAAACATAAACAATGTTTAAAAGTGTGAAATTAATACAGAAAATGTCGAACATTTATTGCAAACCTTTAGCGAATCTGGATATAGTGTTTATTTTTAAATGCTTTTTATTTCAAGTATGTTTCTGAGACATATACTTTCTTTTTTTTTGTTTATAGCAAAACTTGGCGAACACTTTTATTTCATGGCGTCGTTTAAGGAAAGTTTAACCCTCAAGACGGGGACAGTGGTATTCAACTCCCTGCAAAGGAACACCGACAACGTATACAACCCTTTCACCGGCGTCTTTACAGCACTTCACCCAGGTCTTTACCTCTTCATGGTACAGGTGTTCATTCAGGGATCTGGAGACGCAGCCATGGAGTTGCAGTTGAACGGACAAATTGTTGTCCGCTGGAGGGACATCACTTCCGGTGACTCGAGCAATGAGCTTGTGTACCCGCTGATTCTAAGTCCTCGAGATCGCGTGTCTGTCTATATTTACAGTTCCACTAAAATTTATGGTCCAAACCATTCTTTCTTCAGCGGGTTGCTGCTTAAGCCCCTGTAGATGTCGCTGTCAGATGATAACTGAGAGGAAAATAGGGATGTCGGTAACTTTCAGTGGTTCGGCACATCCCTCTTTAGGCTCAATATAACACCTTCTGTTTGCTCTTTAACTGATAAAAACCATAATGAACTTCTGTATGCCCTTCAGCCGGCAATGTAGCACTTTCCTACTGCTTACTAGTTACAACCCAGAACAAGACTGACTTGCGTTCAATCTTCATTTCTGTGGAAGATTACCGACTAATAAAGCACTTGATGAACACAAAACATTTGATACTCATTAGGCAACTTTTCTTTGAAACTTATGTTGATTGATTTAATTCTTTTTGTTATCATGTAATAACTATGTGAAATTGTGCCAAATTGTAAAAATGATTTTTCGCAATAGCGTAGTGGAATAACAATCAACATGTGTTTCAAGACAAAATGTACATGGTAAATCTTAATTTTTGTGATAAAGATTCTCAAACAAAAATTATCATGGAGCTGAGAGAATTTTTTAGATTAAGGTGCAAACAAGAGAAATTGAGGAAAACTAAAATATAAAAATTCCCTTCGAAGAATTTATAGGAAATTTTTACAATGCACGTGTTCATTGATATAATTGATTATCGAAGAAGTACTTATCATAAAGAGCTGACGAACCTTTACAAGCCTTATCATCTTAAGTAAGAACTGTTTTATTAAATATTAAGTAAAAATCTCTACTTGATTCTGAAAATGTTTCTTAATAGCAACTCATGGAATAAAAACAGTTACGTAGTGTATACATGTATTATGGTAGCTTTCCGTTTTGTTCGAAAATTATCCAAACATGAACGTATATAACAGCAAAAGAAATACAATTTTCACATCGGAGATATGAAATGACATTGAAATAACAGGAATATTGAATAATTAGAGTATCATGCAATTTTGAAACACTGTTTTACAGGATGCATACAAATAAACAAATCTGTGCTGCAAAACGATGTCTTGGATTATTTGAGGATGGAATATGTGTTTCTTTCCCCACATTTTCTGAATTAGTTGTCTATAAAAAGCAGCAATACTGTTCCAAATAAACGAAAACATGATATTACTTAAATGTTGGCATGTTTTTGCTTCTTTTATTATCATCATCAATGCATCACTTATCCCGAAGCTCTACTCTTGTTTAAGTAAATTATTAATAATAACTGTTAAGATCTTGACACTAAATTAATTAACTTGCCTTCATGCAGAGAAAAACACTGAAAGCTTTAATTTTTAATCCGATAACTGAAACGTTTTTATAAAAATATTCAAACAGACAGTTTAATACTGGGATACCTGAATGTCTTTCCTAAATCCTAGGTGATTCGTTAAAAGTCGAAATTATGGCTTTTCGAGTCCTGTCTACTTACCCAGTGTGTAGACAAATAGTCGTTAATAGATAAAGACATCGTCGTTTTATCGTCATCATCGTCGCCGTCACCATTCTTCTTAATAAGCTGGTAGAATCCATAGTATGAAATTAGTACAAACTAGCATACTCAGTATCGATCTCCACTCATTTAAAGTTATAATTTCTTCAATTCACCCTACGTGCCTCACTAAAACATAGTGGAGCTCCAAAGTTAGTTAATTGACTTCGCAAGGCGGGCCTGGATCGAATTTCTACCAATGCACAACAAAATCCTAGTACCCGAAAATTCCAATCAAAATTTTTGTTCGTAGATCGTATAATCGTCAATATGCATGATACACGCGTGTACCCAGCCATGAAGTGCCGACGAACAACAAACACGAGCCTTGATGGCAATATCCGAGTTTCGTCGCTTTCAAACCAAAGATTACAATCGAATACTGCTTGTTTTATATATTTTTTGTCATGAAACGTTTTCATTACCTTCATTTTACATACTGCTAATAAATCATGCGACCTACTTTGGTGTAAACGTAAACATGTTTAGTGGTGACTAGATGTTCCAGGCTAAGCTGGTCATTTGTTTTGCACAAACCCGCAGCCAACAGTGTTTGTCTACAACAGACGAAGTAACTCTGCCTAGGAAAGATTCTACCGAGGATTCTCCAAAGTCGTAGTGTGATTGGTCTTGAGGTCACCACGAGGGAAGGAGAGTCCGGTGGTTAATAGTTTCTATAGAAAACAAGGATTAGTGTAATAAGAGAACCGGGTGGCAAGGAAACAAATGTCCAAGGGCCGTCTGCTAGTGTAGTGTTTAAAATAGTTTATGTACGATGCACAAGTCATCTACAAAGAGATCACAGGGTGTGAGCATCGTTACGTCTTTCGAACAAGAATTATAGAGTGACAGTGTGTGTTCGCTCTTGTTGGAACTGTCGACCGACACAAAAATAAACCCCTGACCCCATGATTTGTGTTGAGTTGCTAAAAGGTGGACTGTGCAACCACCCCTACCTGCTCTGGGGTTGTAGTTTTCTAATTACTGTGCTTTGTCAGTGCTAGTTTCACGTGAGACTTGCTAATTTTAATTTCTTTAGTGATTAACGATACTACCACCAGAATACAATAATAATGATGGTATTTATACAGCGAATTGTCCCAAACGGAGTGAGATCAATGCGATAGACAAGATGTAAATGACAGTAGGTGGTGAAGAGAAGAGAAATATAATGAGGCATACATCTAAATACATTAGCATACAAAAATACAAGCATACAAAAACACAAATATACTTTTCAGCCGATAAAATAATGGTGTTTGGTAAAATGCTGAGTACCACACGCCTCATAACTCATTGTCTAATTTCACGTGGCTCAGACTCCCACTTCTGGGAGGGATGATGCAAACTGGGACTTTTATGTCAATGAACAGATTAATGCAATAAATGCAGGCGGCAAAAAGGTGTAAATAGATACAATCAACTCATGTAGTAAACACAGGTTATAATTGATGAAATAAAATAGACTACAAATTTCGAAGGACCTCGATAACCCAGTGGAAGCCAGCGCCAAACCTTCCTGACTGGTCCGAGTTATAAACAGGCTCTAGCAGACAGAGAAAATATTATAAATATATTCTCTAAACTTAAGCGCCTGAGACACAACGGTTTATTTATTACTTAATTCTGAAGTTAGTGATTATAGTTAACAAGTCCTGCAAAATCTCGCTCTCGTACACGAGAAACGTGCAACATCAACGCTGTATCCCGGTTACAATTACACTTTATGTTCATCTGTTTACTTGTGTACTGCCACAAACACTATAGTGTGACAATTTATCACTGGGACTGATTTGCTTTTTTATGTGGACAAAGGTGCCTCTACGAATGTTGATGAAAATAACAGAAAAAATAGTAAAAAAAAACTTTTGCTCGCACAGATTTAAAAAAATGTACCCCTGCACATCCCTCTTTTAGGCTCAATATAACACCTTCTGTTTGCTCTTTAAACGAGTGATCTTCTTTTCATGACGAAGTTTGCACCTTTGACAGACATTTTTTGCGTTTTCCCACGGTACCCCTCTTTGTTTAGAAAATGGCTACCCGGGGTAGAAAGTTCGACTGGCAGCTTTGAAAATTTATATTTATTAACCTACAGTAAAGACAACCATCAGTAATACACCGTTTTAATGACCATTTTTTAAACATTCACTTGGTGTAAATTTTAAGATACAGAGGTTTTGTCTTCGAGTACTAAATTCAAATGAAAGATGACGACCGTACACGTTTTAGGACTCAGTTTCAGAAATTAACAAAAAAATTATTTACACAATATATACAGACATAAAGTACCAAAAAACATTTTTTTATTAGAATATACATTAAAATGTTAAAATTACTTACTATTTTCTTCTCCTTTGCTGTTGTTGAAGTAAAAATCCATGTCAAAGTGAGTGACAACAACGTGCTTCATTTCTCAAGATGGCGATCGACGGTAAAACTCTTTGTTCACCACTGAATCTTTTCACTTCCTGCCATTTCAAGGGAGGCAATCATGGTGGACGATTTCCCAACGGTTCTAGTAGTTTCCTCCCTTATGTAATATTCATTTATTCTTATGAACGCGACTGGAAACTGTTTCTACTTGGTCTTTATCATTGCATTTTCTGTTGGGAATACTATAAAAGTGTGTTTTTAGCTGTTTCTTTTCTACACATTTTGATCTATCATTATCAATTTAAATTGTTCTTCTACCTCTTTTAGTTATTTTTAATGATTTTTTTTTAAAGTGGGGAC
Source organism: Marisa cornuarietis (assembly GCA_004794655.1). Classification (NCBI taxonomy): domain Eukaryota; kingdom Metazoa; phylum Mollusca; class Gastropoda; order Architaenioglossa; family Ampullariidae; genus Marisa; species Marisa cornuarietis. The sequence continues at coordinate 745,061 of SMMW01000081.1, forward strand.
AAACGTGCGAGACAGAGACACCACAGGCTTCTAGCAGCCCCGATTTCAATGAGTTAAATGTTAAAAAACAGAATGATCTTCTGTATGCCCTTCAGCCGGCAATGTAGCACTTTTCTGCTGCTTGCTAATTACCACTCAGAACAAGACTGACATTAACATTAAATATGTGATTCAAGACGAAATGTATATGTTAACTTTTAAATTTTGTGATAAACATTCTTGTGAAGAACCGATGAACGTGTAGAAAGGTTACACCACACACATGGACTACACGGCACGCTTCACGTGTTCTTTCAATCAACACAAAACACTAAGATCTGCACATGGGTTTCTCGAGCTGTGTACTTGAGGTGGGGTTTCTAACTAAGTTGTATAGGGATCAAGATACATCAGTAATCCTTCAATAAATTCCTAAACATAAATCAATATATCAACAAGAGAACATGAATCACGATACATATCACCATCAATCCATCATTACAATCAAAACCAACTCTTACAACTACTGAACCGATTCTCTAAAGTTCCAAGTCATTAGGTATCCGACCGAAAAAGACGTATAAACCAATCGTCCCGCCACGAGAGTCTTTTGTCAACTATGAAGAGATCAACTTACATACAGTTTCCAGTCCTCTTCGCATTCATTCCGTCTCTAGCACATATATATATATAGAATTATCTCCCTTGCCCCGGTTGGCGCGCAGAATCCTTCAACGGAGGGTCGTACTCACTGGGGTCAGGCACACAGCAAATTTGAAGGTGATCCTTCCAGGTCGTAGGGCACTCAGCTCCTGACAACAATGAATTCTAGATCGTAGGGCACACAGCTCACTGACGATATTATATTCCTGATCGTAGGACACACAGCTCACTGACGATATTATATTCCTGATCGTAGGGCACACAGCTCACTGACGATATTATATACTTCTGGTCGCAGGGCACTCGGCTCACTGACGACAATCTTCATCCAGCCTTCTCGACCCCCTACCTAATTCCTGAAAATACTTATGTTTTCATGAGTACTCACACCACTGCATTGTCACATTATATTCTACCTTCATAGCAATCGTACTTATTTCTTAAAACCATCAAATCTCATAAACGCACATCATTCTCTCCAGGCCAAGCATTAAAGAAAAAAGCTATCACAAAGATTAATCAACAAAACAAAACATCCCATACCTTGGCTATGCAAGGAATTAGTTCTGCTCCCCTCTCGCTTTCACACAGTACAATCTCCTATGTCTTTACACTAGGACGTTAGGTCGGGGACTAAAAATCCAATCAACTCACTTGCCTTACAGGAATTTGGTGACTACTTTACTCAGTCGCACTATGAACCATACTCACATTCATCAAATCTCATTCAAGGGGGACTAGTATTGCTTCTTAATACCTAAAGGGGACTAACTCTCATTCTCACATTCATATTTTCGCGTAAAGGAGAAACTAGCCCTGCCTTACAACCTAGCAGGGAACTAACTCTAGTTTCTCCCTTACTATCACGGGTCGATCCGTGACAATTCTAAACAAAAGCTATCATGGAAATTTTATGGAAGAAAGGGAAATTGAGAAAAACAGAAAAATAAAAATGCCCTATGAAGAATGTAAAGAAAAGTTAAATGAAGTTGTTATAAAGACATTGAAATAACCGGAATGTTGAATAATTCAATTAACATGTAATTGTGAAACACTGTTTTGCAAGACTCATGCAAATAAAAAAATCAGTGCTGCAAGAAGATGTCTTGGGTTGATTAAGGATTCAATGTGTATTCCTACTTCCACATTTTCTGAATTTGCTGTATATAAAAAAGAGCAATACTATTCCAAATGTACGAAAACACAGTGGCGTGCTGTCCGTGGACACGGGGGGGGACTAGGCTAGTCCCCTAAGAGTCACAAGTAATCTTCTTTTTTTTTGACGATATTTTAACATAAAGCGTTCTAGAATTATTGAAAAACGCCGGTTAAAAATGCCTCTTGCCCCTGTTCAAACCAAAGCGCCTGCTGTACTCAGGGAACTAACCTTCGCAGTCGCTACTGCGTTTCGTCTGCTGTTGAATAGAGTAGGTCACGTGGTTTGAGGATCAACCCGCTCACTACTGGTCCTCTGTTGCCTTCAGCGCCTGTGTTAGCGCCAGCTTGTCCCGTGTGTCAAGTTACGTGCGAAGTTTCTACTAAAGATCGACAGGAATCCCTGGTTGCACAGTCACAATCTCCAACCTACGTTTGTTAGTGCATTTTCGTGTCCAATAAGCGTACTTAACTCAGGACTGACAGAAATGGAGAGGGAATTGGTTGACAAAATCTGGTCCCCTTCAATACGTCATCAGGAGCCCGCGATGGCTCAGTGCATCCTTGCTTTCAATCAGTCTTCGCCAGCTATGACACTTGCTATGGCGCTAAGCTCAACAACTTTTAAACATTATGAAGAGCTGCACACAGTTAATAGTGACAGGCAAAATAACTCAATACCTAAAACTAATGACAGGTTAAGATGAAATAAATGATGGCTTAAAACAACCGAGACGATGTAGCCTGTTAAATAGGTCAGTTTACACACAAGCACAGCAATGTCTCTGTGGTGTAGTGGTTACGCACGGTGCGTTTCCTCAGAAAAGTATTGCGTTCGAGTGTTTTTTGTTTTGGGGATTTTTTTTTATTGTTCTCAAATATGATGAATTCTCTGTCAAGCCTTTCATGAAGACCCACTGATTACTAAGCGAAACCGTATAATCTTTCTGTGTAAAATCATCCCGGTAGACACCTAATTTCTACTATCATACATTGATATCGAAATATAGATGTTTTAGACTCACGGGTGATAGAAATTGCTTTAGCTTAGTAATAACAGTTATTGCGCTTGAAAGAAGATATTTTTATTTTTTACATAGCGTGTAATCTAACATACTTAACAGTTTACATCGTCTCGCTTGTTTTCGACTATTTCCCCGTTCTAACGTCATTTAACGCTTATATATGGTATCTACAAAATTATCTGGTATTTTCACATAAATCATTATCTTATAATCAATATAATTATTAAACCTGATTTGTTCGTCGCTTACTTGTATTACTATTTACATAATACGAGATACATATTGAGAAATACAGGAAAACGCGAAGCTTACCCCCCCCCCCACCAGTCCCCTATAGTTGGTCCCCAGTGGGAAATCTCACCGCACGCCACTGCGAAAACATGATATTGCTTGAAAACTGACCTGTTTACCGCTTTTGTTGTCATCATCAATACATCGCTTATTACCGAAAATCTACTCTTGTTGGAATAAATTATTAATAATAACTGTTAGAAAACTGAGACTTTATAAATTACATTGTCTTCATACACTGAACACTGAAAGCCCTAATTTTTAATCTGTGGGCTGAAACTTTTTTTCATGACAATACTAAAACAGAAAGTTTAATCCTTGGCAACCTGAATCTTTCTAAAATCCTAAGTGCCTCGTTCGATGTCAAAATGACTTTTCGAGTCCACACTTTAATACTCTTAAAGGCACTTATTCTGTTTATCGCCAACCAACATAGAAAATTCCACAGGCCTCGAACATAATTATTAAAAACAGAGTTCTGTCAGTTTTACGTAACATTTCAACACTGTGTGTAAAGATACAGGTAATGGTTGTCATTTGACATTTTTGGTCATTAGAATGTAGAATATTAGAGACCTCACTTTTAGGGGCAAGCATTTTGAGATGGCGACACCTCTCTCTTCTCTTCTCCGATGTCTTACCTTACTTAACACTTTGTGGAGTCAGGTATACATTTCCGCTAACTGGACCGACTGAGTGAAGTTTGCTGCACTCCCCCTGTATCATCCCGGCGTTACTCCGGGTTAGGACCCACGTACTCTAACCACTCGGCCATTAACCTACAACATATACACCGCGATCGATGGACTATTGTGTATGCAAATAGTGACAGTGACATCGTTCTTTCATCGTCATGATCGTCTCCGTCACTATTACAAACCCCAAAATCAATATGCTCATGCAGCAGATGACCAACGAAAACTTGACATTACCACATGGTAAGTATCGTTGAAATCCGTTAAATTTTGCAAGCTGCAGGTGACAATTGCAATTTATGTTAGTCCGTTTACTTGCGTACTGCTACGAAGGCCTCAAGTGTGACCATTTATCATTGAGACTAATTGTGGACTCACACGTTGTTAGTGTAATTAACAGTAAAAAAAAAAAAACAGAGAGACTTTCGCCCGCACAATTTACAAACCCGGAAAAGCAGAGGTATACTTTCGGAAACGATGTTGCAGATGTTCCTTGTCATTTACTATGTGCACGTTACTAACAACATATTGTGTCATCGATTACATCTATAATGCTGCGGCTTGAAAAGTTGAATTTCGTTTACATTTATCAAAATAAATACAGGTGTTCGTGTAGCTACTCTGCATTGTTGGGTGAGAAAAAACATGTTTCTGTCTTGTTTTAGACCCTGTAAGAAGACTCCTATGCGTTACCTAAAAACCCTCTTGCTTCTTCAGAGTACACGCTGCTGGTATCATTTAGGAGCAAAGTGACTTTCGTATAAAAAAGAGTACTGTGTAGGTGCAGTGAAGTCAGCTTTACAAGCACGAACGAAGTTGATCTATTATTTTCTCAACGATGAATCCTTTGGCAACGTATGCACACATTCCGTCATCGTGTTTTCCGGTGCATTCACCAACGGCACAATAGTTTCCATATCTGCGCTTAGACTTTCGATATTCGGTATTTTCTGGGCAACTTATATTAGTCACACATGGATTAGGGCCGAAATGGAGATTTAAATAGGTGAGGGATACGTTTTTATTTTTTTTCTCGAGATTCGTGTTTCTCATTGCGATTTCATGTTCGAGGCATTGGTATGGAGTAAATGAGTCTTCTGAGCGTGGAATGTGGTACCAATCGGGTAGGTTTTTAATGCGTTGTGTCTCAACACCACACGTGTTAGAGACCTTCTGGACGATCTTGTTCAGCAGTTTACCATATCTTTGGCTCTTGTTTAACGTCCTTCATGCATTTCACAAACAGGTTATAAAGTCTGTATCAAACATTTATAGTCTTTTTCTGGGAAGATGTCTTTTTGCTTTAAACATTTTGATACTTGATTTCCTGGTTATCAAGAGCGGAGTAGGGGTATAGCATTTCATTAGCTCTTGCAACTGGCATAATGTACCTGCATCTTGATTTGTGTGGTCAGGAGAAGTGGGAGACTATTTAATCATCCCCGTGCCCTTTTACTTGTATGTTGCTTTGGTATTATGCTACTTGATTATTAAGTCTACATAAATTTTGTGTGCAAAAAATATGTGCTATAGGCTTCATGGCACATTATAAAAATTATTAATATCTTGATGAACTTACAGTTTTGAATATTTACTTTAACCCCTCCACAAACTCATGTGAAAACACTATCGTGCACTTACTATGAAAACCTGAGGTAATCTAATAATACTACTAGCTGTGAACCGTCAAAATATCTTTTTTTTGAAACTTAAATGGTTAAGAACGCCGAGAAAGAACAATATTTTTTAAAGAAACATAGGGTACGATGGACGATCTTTGTGGGAGAGAATTACAGTTTTGCCATACTCACACTTTCATGTAATGCACAGACAACAGACAATAATGTCTGTGTATCACAGGTTCTCGGAAAATTTTTGTTTGTTTTATTTCAATAGGTACAGTTTGCATATATCATTCTTGAGACCAGTGCAGGATAGAAAAAAGATTCTGAAGGGGAGAGGTAGGGGTATGAAGGAGAAAAGACAAGTCCACATGTCCGCGTGTACCAATACAAGCGTTACCTCATTATATATGTCACACACCACACGTGGACATGCAAATTTCTCTCCCTTCTGCTGAGACTAGTTATAGCAAATCTGAGAGGAACCCAAACTGGCCCCCTTTCCCCGCTTATCCTTCTATCAAGAGGGAAAAGTCTGGTGGTTAGTTCTATAACAGCTCACGCATCTGCCCCGCGACGGTGATCCTCGGGACGACACGGTTACCGGCTGAAGAAGTGCAGGTCGCTCGTCCTCGCTGCGAGTGTCCCTCCCCTCATCTCAGGAATAGGTGGCCGTTTTCCTCCGGTGCTGCTCGTAAGTTGGCGGTGAAGAACATTTGCCTGTCTGTCACCCGTCTTGCTGGTCACGGGTCGCCTTCCTCACGCTAGCTCTAGCTGTTCTGCGCCTCAGCTTCAGTCACAGCCTCCCTAGAGCCTGGCAGAGAGCTCTCCCGGCGACAGTACAGAGTCCCAGCAAAGAGCATTCCAAGAGCCACCACTTAGGCAGAAAAGTGAAGCCGCGCTGACCCGTATGTGACACCCCCCCCCCGTCACGAATATCGGTGTTTGCGCGAGGAGGCCTCGTGGTAGATGGTGCGCTTCCCCGAGTTGTCAAAACTCTCGAACTAAAGGTTTTCAATTGTTCTCTTTTCTGAAAGATGAAGAGATGTGAGTTAACAGCATTTCACAAGATTTAACAAGTCACATTTATCTTTGGTTTTGCCACATATGCTGCTGCTTAGTAGGTTCGCTAGTCTTGTGTTGTCATTTCCATAAATGTAAGAAGTGGGTGCAGAGGTGCCGGCTGATCTGTTGTACAGTTCCAACCACTTTTGATGTGCCGAATCAACCGAAATAGAATTTTTTTCAGGATGGATAGCAAGAACTGTATGCGAATGGTTCCACGCCTCAGAGAAACACCTAAAGTTACCAGGTTTTTTAGCCTCCGGGTAAAGTTTGCCTCTCAGGTTCTGTCGCACAGCGTGTCAGCTGACATATCAACGATGGTAACTTTAGGAGTGGTATCAGAAGAGGCCTCTGAGACTGTTTTCTTTGTTGAACCCACTGATCAACTGTTTAATGGATTCATCAGACTTACCAAGTTTAGCAGCCCAATGATGCGGGATGCCATCTCGGAAAAGTCATGGCTGTCGAAATTTAAAATCAATTCATCCAGCATCATTGGATGGAAACCTGCTATACAAAGCCTGTTTCAACTCTGGGACGATCTTCGCAAAACAAAAGAGGTTAAATTCCTCCACAATAGCAGACTAAACCAATACTGCGTTAAAAAAAACTCTTTTTCTCTAACATGAGGATAAGGACAAGGAGATAATCAAAGTCCCCGGCAAAATCGGTTCTTTCTGTGCCAGGTAATGGTGGTTGGTCTCATCATGCAGTGAAAGAATCAACTGCATCGAAGATGGAGATGACCTTCTCTTGACGCTGAGCAACATCAGTACTCAGTGCACTCCAGCGATTTCTGATGCAAGATATGAGCTCAACAAAAGATGTGAAATCTCCTAGTATGCTTTTACCACCTCTGCCGAGTAACTATTCATTCCTGAGAACATTATTTTAACTTACATTGCTGGTTACATCGCCAAAAAGGTACAAGGGAAATTGTGTGCAGAATGTAAAGAAATTATTACGGGAAAGTAAGAAGAAACTGTTTCAATCTTTTATCTTCTGTTTAGTTGTAAAATAAAAATTACTTATAATCTGGCTGTTTCTTCTCTGATTTATATATTATCTATTTTGGCACTTTGCTTTATATCCAAATAGTATGATAGACTCGTTTAGTATTAAATTATTTTTAGTGCATTTTTCAGCTATTGCCTTTTCTAGGCATGTCAAGAATAGTTTAATTACCTCAAAATAAAAAAATATGTGTTTAATTGTCTCCCTTTCATTGCCACAGAAGGTGCTTTAATACTAACTTCTTACCCCTATATTGTGCCAGGGAATTCGTACCTAGAATTATATGACTAATTCTATGCTAAAACCATTTCAGTTTAATTTCTTTTATCCCTTGAACCTTTGAAAAGACTTTTCCAGGGTAATTGGGTATTTATTTTGCTCTCCCACTTATGAAGCATTTGGGCACTATAGCACTTTTTGTCAATATTTCGTAGTATTATTCAGCACCTTTCACTATAGAATTAATTAGTTTAATAGTTTTTGAATCTCCAGAGCTGCATTATTCCTTAATTATAATGCCTATTGACTGAATTTTTTGGGGGCTACCTTAGTGCATCCTGTGTATGTAACGATATCTATTGTGAGTCTGTACTTGGCATTAATTTCACCCAATCATACAAAAATACTCCAGTTTTATTGTAAAAATGTTGAATGCTATATAGCCCCCTACTGAGCCAGTTTTTAATGAAAATATAAGCATCGTTTTTGTAGTTCCTGTATGTCTTGGAAAGTGGGGTTGGGCAACAGTATCCACATAAAAATTAACCCTTGTTGTCAAGTTGAAGTCTACTATTAGAGTGTATTTGTTCTACCATCACCTCCTCAGATGTTTCTGGCCTGACACAATATGAAACGTTCTTAAAGGCATTTAGTAAAACTTTCGTGAAGTTATTTTTATATTCCGTGTCTTTGTACATATGTGGACCATATTTTAGACTATGTCTACAAGTTTTGGGTACATTTTTATCACAACATCTTTTCACTGTTGTTTGGTGTCATTTAGCTTTTTAATCCATGTTAACTTTAGCGCTTACTGTACTGATATAATGAGGTATGCTTAGGCCGCCATTACGTACTGTTTTCACTGCTACTTTTCTGTTTATCCAGTCAGGTTTTCCATTTAACATAAAAACGAAGCACTGTTTTTGTAATTCCTATATGTCTTGGATATTGGGGTTGGGCAACAGTATCCATATATAAATTAATTTTGTTAAAATTAATGATTTTAGCACAGCCACCCTGCCCATTGGTGTAGTAACTTGTTTAAGTCAAGATTTCATGAAATTTCTAATTTTAACATTTTTAATAAAGTAGAACAAGTTTCTAATTTAGTGTTTTACCATATTCCTAATACTTTAAATTCTGAAAGGTTCCATCTAAACTTCAGGAATATTTTGGGGGAATTTTCTTATCATTATTGCTAAGACTTCAGAACGAAGTATGAATAGGTACATAGATACTGTGTCACCTTGTCTACATCCATGTTTTATATTGAACCAATCTGAAATTCTTCCATCAACCATGACAGATGATTTGAAGTTTTTGCAGAATGTTTTTATCCAGTTACAGATGTCCCAAATCCAATGGTCTTTTATACTTTGTGCAAAAATTGCAATGTTGACTCTCTAATTTGAAGGCGATTATAGAAGACTATGAGCAAATTATATCTGTTGGCAAACTGCTTTTCATCTAGTTTTATTAATGGCACTAGTTAATGTATAATCCATGATGATGATGATGATGATGATGATGATGATGATGATGATGATGATGATGATGATGATGATGATGATGATGATGATGATGATGATGATGATGATGATGATGATGATGATGATGATGATGATGATGATGATGATTGATGATGATGATGATGATGATGATGATGATGATGATGATGATGATGATGATGATGATGATGATGATGATGATGATGATGATGATGATGATGATGATGATGATGATGATGATGATGATGATTGTCACGGATCGACCCGTGATAGTAAGGGAGGAACTAGAGTTAGTTCCCTGCTAGGTCACCCGGTCCGACCCTACCTCACTCGGTTCTCCAGATTGAACACAAGCCCGCCTCGACGCTCCCTACAGCCTTCTACAGGGCTTTGCGGCGAGCTGCATACCGCTTCAGGCGGACTGTATCACGAACAGCTACAGTATTCAGTGGCGGTTAGGAAAGGCCAAAGCAAGGATAGAACGAAAATATAGAACGAAAATTAACACGATTTTAAATGCTTTTAAAAAGTAAACTGCCCAAGTGCTTGGTTATTGTTGTTTTAATGAAGGGTCAACATTGCAGGCTACAGCACTGGGAGATGTGCTTATATACAGATATAAAGGAGAAAAAAATTGTCCGAAGAGCTTTATGGAATTTTTAAAATTTGAAGTTTGCTTTAATACTATTATTCTGTATTGTTATCATTTTGATGAGGAGTAGGGAGGGGAGCACTGAATGCCATGACGTCAGTCGGTGTTAATTTGTTTTCCACTTCAAAAGAGTGTGAAAATTAAGCAAACGTGTGTGTTGTTGTATATATTTTATTCATTAATATATCATCAATGTACTTCTGATATCATCATCTTTAAAAATCAATGACTACTATTTTTTCAGTCTTTTAAAGACTTCTTTGATTTTTGTTCTGCTACAAAGTTAGCAAGTATTTTAACTGGTTATTGGAGGGGGGAATCATTTCGATGCTGTTCCATCAGACCAAAAAACAAAACAAAACAAAACAAAAACTAAAACAAAACTATCTTTGCAAAAGTGAACTGATGTGTTACAAAAGCAGAAGGAAAAAAATAAGGAATCATAAACGAAGTTGCCCAAGTGCTTCGTTATTGTTTTTTTTCATGAAGGGCACGTCAACATTGCAGCCTACAGCACTGGGAGATGAGCTTATATACAGATATAAAGGAGAAAAAAATTGTCCGAAGAGCTTTATGGAATTTTTAAAATTTGAAGTTTGCTTTAATACTATTATTCTGTATTGTTATCATTTTGATGAGGAGTAGGGAGGGGAGCACTGAATGCCATGACGTCAATCGGTGTTAATTTCTTTTCCACTTCAAAAGAGTGTGAAAATTAAGCAAACGTGTGTGTTGTTGTATATATTTTATTTATTAATATATCATCAATGTACTTCTGATATCATCATCTTTAAAAATCAATGACTACTATTTTTTCAGTCTTTTAAAGACTTCTTTGATTTTTGTTCTGCTACAAAGTTAGCAAGTATTTTAACTGGTTATTGGAGGGGGGAATCATTTCGATGCTGTTCCATCAGACCAACAAACAAAACAAAACAAAACAAAAACTAAAACAAAACCAACTTTGCAAAAGTAAACTGATGTGTTACAAAAGCAGAAGGAAAAAAAAAGGAATCATAAACGAAGTTGCCCAAGTGCTTTGTTATTGTTTTTTTCATGAAGGGCACGTCAACATTGCAGGCTACAGCACTGGGAGATGAGCTTATATACAGATATAAAGGAGAAAAAAATTGTCCTAAGAGCTGCATGGAATTTTTAATATTTGATGATCGCTTTAATACTATTATTCTGTATTGTTATCATTTTGATGAGGAGTAGGGAGGGGAGCACTGAATGCCATGACGTCAGTCAGTGTTAATTTGTATTCTACTTCAAAAGAGTTCGAAAATTAAGCAAACGTGTGTGTCGTTGTATATATTTTATTCATTAATAAATCATCAATGTACTTCTGATCTCATCATCTTTAAAAATCAATGACTACTATTTTCTCAGTCTTTTAAAGACTTCTTTGATTTTTGTTCTGCTACAAAGTTAGCAAGTATTTTAACTGCTTATCGGAGGGGGGAATCATTTTGATGCTGTTCCATCAGACCAAAAATCAAAACAAAAACTAAAACAAAACTATCTTTGCAAAAGTAAACTGATGTGTTACAAAAGCGGAAGGAAAAAAAATAAGGAATCATAAACGAAGTTGCCCAAGTGCTTCGTTATTGTTGTTTTCATAAAGGGCACGTCAACATTGCAGGCTACAGCACTGGGAGATGTGCTTATATACAGATATAAAGGAGAAAAAATTGTCCTAAGAGCTGTGTGGAATTTTTTAATTTGAAGATCGCTTTAATACTATTATTCTGTATTGTTATCATTTTGATGAGGAGAAGGGAGGGGAGCACTGAATGCCATGACGTCAGTGGGTGTTAATTTGTTTTCCACTTCAAAAGAGTGTGAAAATTAAGCAAACGTGTGTGTCATTGTATATATTTTATTCATTAATATATCATCAATGTACTTCTGATCTCATCATTTTTAAAAATCAATGACTACTATTTTCTCAGTCTTTTAAAGACTTCTTTGATTTTTGTTCTGCTACAAAGTTAGCAAGTATTTTAACTGCTTATTGGAGGGGGGAATCATTTCGGTGCTGTTCCCTCAGACAAAAAAAAAACAAAACCAAAACCAAAACTAAATCAAAACCAACTTTGCAAACACTTTAAGGGAAATGACCATTTGAAAAAGTAAAAATCAGTCTTTGTCAATACACAAAGAAGAATTTATGTCAAAGCTGACAAAAACGAGAACCCCACTATTTCGAGCCTCCCTGTTGTTAGCTCTTCCGTCAGTCACATTGCTTCCACGTGAGTCTATTACCAATCAAAATCATCAATAAGCATTACTTACTTTCCTATTATGTAAGTATCTTTTTGAATATATATATATATGTATTATCAGAGAGCGGTTTCAGTGTTATATTATCTCGATCTAAATTCCGTTTGTTCTCAGAAGTTGTCATAAAGTTTGTGTATTTTTATATGTTGATAGGAGCGTTCAGTAACTCTCTAATGAGCATCGTAACATTAAATAGAAACAGTAGTCGTTTATTTAAATTTACGTCACGGTGTTTAGGCTTCTAAGTATTCATATACCCTTCCGTTCAGAGAGGTATGATTATGAGCTATCAACATATCAGGTCTCATTCATTCATTGGAATAAAACCAAAACCAAAATGACAATACCTTGCAACATTAATATATTTAGCTATAAAAATCAGACAAGTATTTGGGTTTTTTTATAGACAATGGAGTCAGCTTTTAAAAGAACCACAGCTTTTAATGTGTTCTGCAGTGAAAGGCTGAAAGGTATGTTAATTTTATCTTAAATATGGTAATGTACAGCAGCTATTATACTACAATAATTGCATGCACTGATGCACTGTTCTATTCTACTTATCATAGTCTTTGAAGTATTTTATGCCGTAATGACATAAATCTATATTAGTATCTATACTGTTTATAGAAAGGACACATTATCACCAATTGAAGAAAAAGAATGACAAGCTACTTAAAAAGGCATTAAGGAATAAGAAAGAATAACCTGTTCGCCAAGTGTTTTTGGCAGCTCCTCAATGATAGTAGAAAACTATACCTTCATTGTAATTTCAAATGTAATGAGATTATGAGAAGCTTTAGGGATTGATACAATAATCTCAGATTACCCCCATGTCAGTCGATGCCTGAGTGTTTTGTATAATGATGCAAGGCTTTTGATTTGCTAGACAAAAGTGTGGTAGTGTGTAAATTCTACTTAGCTCTCTGGTTGAATTTTGTTCTCTGCTTTTGGTCTGCTTGACTGAAGCATTTTATGTCCAGCATTTAACCAGTTATTACCTTTTTTCGTCCCAGATGACATTCTACCTATGTAAAAGTGTTTAATTTCATAACTGTATCTGAATGTATAACATCTGTTTGCAAATGTCCACACAGTATAGTGTGTATGTGTTTTTGTTGTTCCCAGCCAACCCACGTGCTGGCTTTCAGCCAGAACAATGGGGAAACGAATGGAGAACCCTGACAGATTCCGCGAAAAAAGAATATGAGGCTAAAGCTCTTGCCATCAGACATGCAAATATTGATCCCAAGACAATATTGAAAAACATCAATAATATGGTAAGTCATCAATATTAATGCATTTTGTGCTGTATTTTGTTTCACTGTGTCTTTACTTTTTACTTTCCTGGTGTTTATCTATTTATTTACTTTTTTTTTTTTTGTTTTGTTTTGCTGCGCAATGAGCATTCTTCCGAATGGATACCTGCGCATTACAAATGGACATCATCATCATCATCAACATAGATTATTAGGGTGTTTTTGTGTTGTTGTTTTTGCATGAATCTGGATTAATTTAGATGCATTTTAGTTTGTTTTAAAATAGGTGACATTTTATTGGGATTATTCAATTTAGATATGTTGTTGCTTGGGACATGGTGTATTAAAATTGATAAATATATGTTGCAATTATTTAACCACTGCTTATTCTGAGAAGGTATTTTTTGATTATAGAATATTGGAGAAAAGAAACTCTTTTTCTATTAAAGCTAAGATGTAATGGTGAATCTCTCATTAGAAAAATGACTCAGTAACTGTATTTGAATTATTAATGAATATGTTGGTTGTGGTGAATGCTATAGCAATACAGAATTTATTTTACAGACAAACCTCTTGAAGGAAAATGAGGAGGAGGCCATAACCAGTGGAATAGAGGGGGTGTGTACTATTGTATGCAAGAACAACCTCCTCTATTTCAATGAATTTGGAAATCTCACCGGCATCAGTAAAAACCCCACCATCTTCAACCTGATTCAAGGGCATGCAAATGCAGGAAGTACAGACAATGGTGCATGTTTAACATCATCTTGCATGTTCTGATATTACTGTTTTGCATTTTATCTAAATCATCTGTATGATGTTGAATGTTGAGATTACAATCGTTTGTTTCTTTCAAAAGAAAAAATCGTAGCACAAACACAGTGGTTAGAAAGGACATTTATGCTGGAAGATTTAGTTTCATGCTTTGCTTACTAGATATGTGAGTACTGATATTGTCTCTTTATTTCAAGTGTCAGATCTTTAAGGTGTTGAACAAAAATCATTGTGCATTGAAATACCTTGTCATCACATGATTGCTGTGTTTAGATCTCTTGCAACATGTTTGTCTTGCAGCGAAGCGGGGAACCATTCGAGAATTGAGAGACAAAGTCATTGCAAAAATGTCCAAAATTGCAAGTATGTGAAATATCTTGTTTTAAGAACTTAATGATCTGTGATGCTTAAACAGTTTCTGGTACAGTTCTTACCTCTTTGAATGATGAAAACAATTACAGACGTAGTATAAGGTTTGCACATTATGCAAGGATGGAAAGCTAATACAAACAGTAAAGTAATTGGATCTATGGAATGTTTACTATCACAAGCTATCTATGACTGTCTGTGTAGCTGTAATATATTTGCTTTGTGTTGGTTGTTTTCATGAAATATTTTGATTTTAGAGGTAATAGAAATATTGCATGACTGTATTGACAAGGATATCATATTAACAGAATCACAACTTGGCCTTGCACAATTTCCCTATGAGAGGGCCAAGAAAGGGGAATTCACTATTAGTGGAATTCCCCCATCCTTAATGCCCTTGGAGTGCCCTGCAATGCTGGCTACAAAGGACCTCAATATTATCCTTGACTGTGAAGTTAAAGTCACCAGGTATTGAAAAACTTGGGCATGGTCTCTAGGTTAAACTGGATTCATCAAGCACTCCTCCATACCTCACTGTATCTCTTTTCTTCTAATTAGAGAAATTTTGCTGACGATGCTTTGTTGAATTACATCTTTCCTATGTGTACTTTAAACTTTCTTGAAGTGTATTCCCTGTTTGATTCTAATGATTTGTATTATTATGAAATGTAAATCTTTAATGGGTTTTTCTAATATTCGTTAACTTTTTCTTTATCAGTAACCTTTGTGTCTGGGTCCAGAATGTTTGTTGACTTTTATGTACATATGTAGTATGCGTCTGACATAATATTCCAAAAGATATTTTGAATGATAAAAGTATATATATTTAATATAAAAGAACCTAGTGAATAGTGAAGCATTTTTCTTCTCGTGTGATTTTTTCTACAGTTGATTGCATTTTTCTTTGTTTTAACAGAAGCCGTCTAGTATGCCCTTTTGTGGACATATAACCCATTATAACTTTCTGTACCTAATATGTCTCCTTTGTTTTGCTTGCAGGGTACCATCAGTGAGAAATTCGACACCTGACAATACAGAAAATCAAGAGACACAACATGCAAATGCAACGTCACATACAGACAATGCAGTAGCAGACGTGTTACAACAGACAGACACATTACAACCAGTACAAACACAACTTGTATATGGAAGACAAACACTTGTACAAGCAACATCATCTTCATCCACAGATAAAGAAGCAACAGAGAACACATTACAACCAGTACAAACACAACTTGTATATGGAAGACAAACACTTGTACAAGCAACATCATCTTCATCCACAGATAAAGAAGCAACAGAGAACACATTACAACCAGTACAAGCACAACTTGTATATGGAAGTCAAACACTTGTACAAGCAACATCATCTTCATCCACAGATAATGAAGCAACAAGAGGTATATATCAGATACAAGCACAACATTTGCATAACACAACACATACAAACAGCACATTAGACCCACACAGACAGACTCAACTTTTACAAATGTCACAACACATCAGCCCTGCAGAAACAACTGTTGAAAGAACCCCAGGTCATGCTACAGAGGGGCAGTCCCTGAGGTAATCATTATAAGCCCTTTGGGATTTTGCTGGTTATATGATAACTTGAACAATTTATCTTGTTACAAATGTTTGTCCCACCATTTGACTGATCATTTATCAAAGATATTTTCTTTCCTTATTATAGTGTGCTGTCATGGTTTTGCTTTCTTACCTTATGATTTCAGGTGAAAATTGATAGGGGTTAGGGGGTATGCCCAAATGCATCAAACTGCATGTATTTGTGGATGTGTCATGTACTCTTTGTGAGTCATTTTCCATATTTGATGTTTGTAAAATTTTTAACGTGTTTTTATTTTTTTTAGCAGCCAGCTTATCGCAGACAAGCCTAATCAGCCAGATGGTATGTTTTACAGTTATTGTTGTTATCAGTTGACCAAAAATATTGAACCAAATGCATGAAGTATCACAATATGCGAGTACAGTATTAGAGCAATGGCCAGTAGTTAATATGTTTGGTCTACGGTTGACACCTTTTTCATGTAGCTTCCCTGTGTCCAGTGACCTATGGAGTTATGCTGGTTAAGTCTACTAAAGCATAGCAAATCAAAGGGTAAAAGCAAAACGAGGCTTGAACTGTGGTCCTTAAGGCTGAGTGTTGGGAACACAGCTGGAGACCCTGTCCTATGAAGTCACTGCTGGGGAAACCTGGACAAAAAACTTACCCATTTTAATGTGTGGGCATTCAGAGTTATTTCAAGATGCCTTTATGAATTGATGTACATTCATGGTGCCAATGAATAATAGGCAGTCCATGATGATGGAACTTGTTTGTGCTTACTATTCTGGTTATAGATTTTGTTTAGTGAGTGCTATTGATTAGTTAATCAAAATAAAAGTTAACATTTGTGATATACATTCATGCAGAGCTGACGATGCATAATTTAATTAATTTCAATTTAGTCAGAGATAAGACTGAATAAAGCATCTTGTATATAGCGACCTCTGGCTATACATACAAGCATTGGAGCTTCAGTAATTGTATTTATTTTGGAGCAAAGTAGTGCTGAATGTACATACAGTAGTAAGAAAGCACATCAAGCAGTGTGCACCATAGTAAGGCAACTGATTTTCTCAGTAATGCATGCAAAGAAAGCACAAATGAAATATATCTGTGGTATGCAGTGTGTCTTGGCAAACATTTATCTGCTGTTTGTGTGATATGTAAAAATACCAAAAAAAAAATTATCTAGATTCTGTTAAAGCAGAGACATTTGCAGGATGCAGTGTCTGATATCAGCTGAACAGATGGCTGTTGTGCTGCCCATCATCAGTCCCAAAATCTGTGACAGCACCAAATGTACACAAGAAACACCCTGTTTGTAATCATGACAGTATCATGCCTCTGTCAATCAACACCGATTTTTTTGAACACAGTGCTCAGGCTACTGTTTGTTCCCTCATGAAGGCGAATTATGAAAGGTCTCAGTTGAATGAAACAGATGGGTCATAGTGAGAGCAGACAATGATAAAAGGATTTATTTCTGGAAGTTTACACTTGGTCTATTTATTTGTGTACAGGTACGGTAAAGAAGAAATCTGCAGACCAACACCAGGAATCCAGTGGAAAAAAGTCAAAAACAGGTGATAAATCTTTGTTAATAGATTTGGTAACACAGAGTTATTGTTAAGTGCAGTGATGTATATGTCTTGTCAGTTGATCATAGATATTGTCCTTTGAATGAGAAGTCACAGCCTTCTCCTGTACATTCAGATGTGTTTATCAATAGATATATCTGTCTGATGTCAGAAATATTTTTGTTGATGCTGAGTCCCAACTCTTATTTAATGTTATTGTGCAGGACTGAAAACTCTGTGGACATCAGAGGAAGTAAATATTGTTAAACAGTACTTCAGCCAGGAGCTGGCCGGGCTGAAGCCAGTATCGCGAAAAAACATTGATAGTTTTTTGGCCACAGAAACAGTTGTCAAAAGGACTAGTGCTGCATTAGGAAATTATCTGTTAAGACACAGGTAACTGCAACACTTACACGTCAGTTAATCAGTTAAGCGCACGTCAACGTGAGCCTCTATAGCCAGAAGAAAAAGAGTATGTTTATGTTGTCTCCAATATCAGCCTATGTGGGTGGGGGGGAATTACCAACCAAGGTCCCACTAGCCAAGACATCAAGAAGTGCAAATAGGGTTGGATAGGACACATCCTGCACAAAACAGCCGACACCATTGCCAGGTAGGCACTTGAAACCTGGGGAAGAGGAGAGTTGGGAGGCCAAAGCACACTTAGAAAAGATCAGCAAAGAGCAAGGCAGGGATTGCCGGAACCACATGGGCCCAACTAATGGTGGTGCCAGCTCCACTTAGAATGTATAAAATTGGCATATGATCATTGTTTCTTGTAAAGTTTGAAACAGATAATTTTTTTAATCTTACCTTTTACTTCATGTTTCAGGAAGAAAAACAGACCTGATGAGCAGTAGTGCATCACAGCAGCTTGTCACCAGCACTGATGATGCTTGGGGTGTTGGACTGAGTCTGCCGATGGGCATTTTGTACCTTCAAGACTTATAGTTTTCAGTGCCATGAGTTTACTGATTAGGGGTTCTTTCTGGGTACTCCAACTTCTTTATCACCAACCACCTGTTTGATAATGTTCGATGATGCATATGGCCCGCAAGATCATTCAATCCAGCCTGCCAAGGCAATGGCAGGTTTCAGTAAATCTGTGAGCATGTATCATAACAACTTCAATTTATATTAAGTGAGTAATCATAAATTTTGCGAGACAAGCAAGAAATGTCTGTTGTGGGATGAAACACATACACATGACAAGCCAGACGCGTATGCTTCTTGTCAGCTGCCTGCAGCCTATATGTGGACGATTTTAGATGCATGTTACCTTAACCCCAAATTGTGAGTAGAGCACTTCCAGATTTCCTTTAAAAGTTGTTCAATTGGAACAAAAGGAACAAATGGTAGTTACAGGCAAATAGTGCATCACAGCAAGTAAAACACAAACTTTGCAATCGCAATGTACATAAAAATATTTTAAAGACACACCTACAGCATTGTAGCTGGGGTGGGGAACATTTTTTGTCCTCCAAGGGCCATTTTGACAGCCATAGCATCATTCACAGACCATACAAATTTATCAAATTAAAAATTAGCCTGCTTTATTTGGTTAAGCTGTAGTTTTGCCACAGTGTATTACCACTTTTGCAAATGTGCATTCCCAGCCTGCCTTGCACTGTTGTCCTCTGAGTCACCATGATCCACCTTTTTGTAATAAGGTGAGCAAAATCTATGCTATGAAAAGCAAAACGAACCAAATGTCTAGAGTTTGTAAAATATATGTTCATAATTAAAAAGTTCCTAGTGCATGAGTATTAGTACACACATACTTCATCCAAATTGATGAGTTCATGGCATTTACAAAGGGTCTACTCACATAGACGTGCTTCACGTGCACAAATAAACTCATAAGCTCAAACTAGTTTTTACCAGCCAAATCATTTTCTCTTGCTCATCCTTTGGAAATCCGTGGCAAAATAATGTTGGACACCTGAAGGTTTGAACTGTACACTAAGGTACGCAGCAATGTCAATCATTTTTCTTCCATTGTATGAGTAGACATGGTTGAAGAACGCTATTTGTATCAACAACTGTCGTCAAACTAAGTTTCAACAAGTGTGGCTTAATGTTACACAATAACCAGCATCCTGTATGTATTGTTGTATGCACTGTTGCAGAATGTTGGTATGGTCAACAGATAAACCATGTATTTTGTGCTGTTTTCTCGCTAAAATCTGTTACTTTTCTAATTTTGAAAACATTCTGATGTGGTTTTTTTGTAATGTTCATATCATTTGTTATACATATAACAGATTCATTCAGACCTTGCAGCCAACCATAACCCATAACTGCAGACTTACATTTTTAAATCATACAACCTATGTTGTGCATGCAGAGTAAATAGGAATTGATTTGGAAAGGTATGAATATAGTGATGAATAAATAAACTTGAAGTGCTGCACAAGAAACCGACAACGCAGTGTTTTAATTTCTTGTCAGCAAACTTGGTGGAATGCACGGTAATTGTATTTGCACTCAACTAGTACATATGCATGATTTTATTATTTTCAGATTATACTTTGCAGCCATGTGCAACTCTTGAAAAGGCATACTTGTGACATTCAGCACAGTCGCTGGATGTACGCCGAATAAAGGGGAACAATGTCATAATTTGAAACAGTATGGGTTATAAGATAAGATAAAACTTTATTTATCCCTGGGGGCAACTCGATAACCAAACATAAAAAACCATCACAACACATTCATGTTTCATTCATTCACATTCGGCACCATTCAAAAGTCACACAGCCAAAACAACGAATGACAGCCGCAGTCTGTTAGTCCTGCATGCAGGTACACAAAATCGGCGGACCGAGGGAGCTGGAGAAACTCGACCGACAGGACATGCCTGTCATCACAGAGGATTGTAGACACTTTCAGAAATGTCTGCCTGTTGTACAGAGTCTGAAGAGAACTCTGGGCTGTCCCAATGACTTTAGAGCAGGTGGATACCACACGATGTAGGCAGCTCTTGTCCTTCACCGATAAACTGTTGTAGAAACAGATAAACCAGAAGGACACCACGCTTTCTATGTGCAATCTATAAAAAAGCTGAAGAAATTGGTGGGAGACAGAGAAAGACTTCAGCTTCCGGAGAAGGAAGAGGCGCTGTTGAGCCTTCTTCACGACAGCTTGAGTGTTGACATCCCAGCAAAGTCGCCTGTCGAAGATGGTGCCCAAGTATTTAAAAACGAACAATTTCCACCTCCTTGTCGTGGATGACACTTACAGGACTTGGTGGAGAATTCCGACGGAAATCAAAGACCATCTCTTCGGTCTTACTCACATTAAGTTCTAAGAAATTGTCATCGCACCAGGCAATAAATTCATTCAAAGCTACACCGTGGGTATCTGCTGGCCCGCTAAGGAGAGACAGCAGTTCCGTGTCATCAGAACAGTTGACGATATATTGACTTTCATGGTTACTGCGACAACTGTTGTTATACAAAATAAACAGGAGTGGGGATAAAACACAGCCTTGAGGTGCGCGCGTGTATACACACAATCACGTATTAATCCGGAATTTGTTTTCAGGGACGGATCAGCACTCTGGCGGGAAGGTGGGTGGGTGTTGGTAACTTCTAGACATTAAGTTGTATGAGAGATGGTCAGTATCGTAATGGGGACGAAGGGCGCAGCACGGCTCGTTGATGCAGAGGCTGCTAAATCTCAGCCAGTCTTAGGTAATGGTGAGTTGGAAAACCCATCCAAGCTTTTAGCAACCATTTCCTCCGCATTGGACATCGGTGTCGATCTTCGCTCCCCATCCAAGATACCATGAGGACGGTTTTAGGCAACATCGTCGATCCAGATTACATGACTGTGCTAGACACGCTTACGCCACATCACTGTTAAGATAGAGGGTTTCTGCATCATCCTAGGTGGCAATTAACCATGCTCTGAAAAGAGTAAACGCTTTTGCGCTCACTGTAGGAGATTGGCACTGTACGAGCAGGCTATTCAGGCACCGTCACAGAAATGTGTGCGCCTCGACGCAATATGAGAAAGTGAGTAGGGTCGCGATTGTGGTGAGTAGCTAGTGTGAGTGGGCCCTACTGTTCTACGCTTGTGTCGGCATTGCGCTAAATGACGTAAAGCATACTTTACGTGAGGTGAGAAGTGCTTAGAAGATAAGACTTCATTTACCCCAGTGTCACGATCAGATTATGGAGGGAAGCACTGTGCAAAAGCATAAAACAGGGTTGGGATTTAGGGTTGCGATGCGTCACCAGGGTTAGGGTTATTCCGTGTGACTAGGGTTAGGGTTTAGAGTCAGGGTGTCACTAAGGTAAGGATTTAGGGTTAGGGTTTTAGGGTTAGAGTGAGGGTTAGGAGTTTTGGTAAGGAGGGTTATGAGTTAGGATTGTTAGGAGTTAGGGTTTAGGGTTAGGGTTTAGGGTTAGGGTTTTAGGGTTAGAGTGAGGGTTAGGAGTTAAGAGGTAGTGTTAGTGTTTTAGGGTTAGGGTTAGTGTTAGGGGTTAGGGTTTAGGGTTTGGGTTGAGGGTTAGGGTTTTAGGGTTAGTGTTAGGGTTAGGGTTTAGGGTGAGTGTTAGGGTTAGATTTTAGTGTTAGGATTAGGAGAGGGTTAGGGTTAGGGTTAGGGTTAGGGTTAGGGTTAGAGTGAGGGTTAGGAGTTAAGAGGTAGTGTTAGTGTTTTAGGGTTAGTGTTAGGGGTTAGGGTTTAGGGTTTGGGTTGAGGGTTAGGGTTTTAGGGTTAGTGTTAGGGTTAGGGTTTAGGGTGAGTGTTAGGGGTAGATTTTAGTGTTAGGATTAGGAGAGAGGGTTAGGATTTTGGGTTAGGGTTAGGAGTTAGGAGGTATTGTTTGGAGGTATTGTTAGGAGTTAGGGTTAGGGTTTAGTGTGAGGTTAGGAGTTTGGAGGTAGGGTTAGGGTTAGTGGTTTAGGGTTAGGGTTAGGGTTAGTAGTTAGGGTTAGGGTTTAGGGTGAGGGTTAGGGTTAGATTTTAGGGTGAGGATTAGGAGATAGGGTTAGGATTTTGGGTGAGGGTTAGGAGTTAGGAGGTAGAGTTAGGAGTTAGGGTTAGGAGTTTAGAAGTAGGGTTAGGGTTAGTGGTTTAGGGTTAGGGTTAGTGCTAGGAGTTAGGGTTAGGGTTTAGGGTGAGGGTTACGAGATAGAGTTAGGATTTGGGGATTAGAGTTAGGGTGGGGGGTAGGGTTTAGGGTGAGGTTTTGGAGTTAGGGTCATAGTTTTGTTAGGAGTTAGGGTTAGGGTTTCACTAGAGGTAGCATTTATGGTTAGGGTTTTGCTGTTTTACCAGGGTGAGGACTTTGAGAGGGTGTGTCACTAGGGTTAGGGCTTAGAGTTGGTGTTTCACTAAGTTTAGAGTTATTCTGTCACCAGGAGTTAGGGTTTAGGTCTATGCTGTGTAACCAGTGTTTAGGGTCACGCTTTAGGGTATAGGGTTAGGTTTCCAGATCATAGAACAGCATACGATGACATGAGTTTTAGATACTAGGCAGCAAAACAATGGAACTTTATCCGCTTCCATATCCGCCACCTATATCTGCCATTGAATCGCAAGAAAGTGCAATACAGACACCTTTTTTGAGCATTACTACCAGCAACGGTCTACACATTGTTGCAGAGGGTAGAGGTCGAATGGCTCACAGGTATAGACTGTCCCTTTTTCACGCCGGATTCCCACACCCTATCCAAGCATAGCAACAGCCTGCTACTTCTATGATACGTTGTAAACACACAGACACGTATACAATTTTGTCACTCATTTACAACAAATGCCACATTCTTTTTTCAATCCCTTTTCAATTTATTGAACATACACTTTAACAACGCACAGTAA
Organism: Marisa cornuarietis; assembly: GCA_004794655.1. Classification (NCBI taxonomy): domain Eukaryota; kingdom Metazoa; phylum Mollusca; class Gastropoda; order Architaenioglossa; family Ampullariidae; genus Marisa; species Marisa cornuarietis. Next base: position 768,614 of record SMMW01000081.1, read on the forward strand.
GCTAGCTATTGGTGATAAGTCAAGCGGTTGATTTACAAGGATAGTGTTTGTCTGACCAGATATATCTCCCTACTAGATGCAGAGTAAGGAAAAAGGGACAATTGTATGATAGATTGATTTATTGAAGAGGCCTTTGGCCCATTTCAAGGGGAATTCAAGCAGTACACAATACAATATAAAACAATGCAATAAAACATACATCATAAGACACATGAACTGTATGATGCGTTAAATATTCAACTATTAGTTAAATTTTGCACTTTGATGGCATCATACATGTAATCTGCTACATTATGAACTATAAACTTGCTAGTTGCATGGATAAACAGAAAGCAGATGAATTTTCGTAATACTGTTTAGGAATATATTTCTTTCTCAATATACTGTATCTTGGGCATAAGAACACAGCATCTGCCCGTTTCTCCATATAACATGGCATTAGGTTGCGAGAACGGACACTAAGAAAGCGTTTTAATGGAAACAAATGAAAACTTTCAATAATGTTCAAATTCACCCCCAATCCCTATACCTCAGCCCCATATGTCAAAATAGGTAATATTTGTACATCTAAAACTGAAATAAAACTAGTGGTGAATGCACACCATGTGTCCAAAACATACGTAGAATACCAAGGACACATTTTTTGAAAAAAACATCACTTGTAGATATCTGTTCATATTTTCAACTTTTACCGCCTCCTTTCCTATACGGCATTTCTCCCTCGCTGCTAGGTAGCCCCCATTGCGGAAAACATTTCATTTCTCGAGATTCGTAGCCAAGCTTAGCTGTTTGCCAGTACTATATAGAGTATCTAATTTAACTTGAAGGCCTTGTAGGGTATCTGAAGTAAGAATTAAGTCATCAGCAAATAATAGGATTACAATATGTAGTAGGTCAGGGCTTAGCTGTAGTCCATTTTTACCATGCTCGATAATATTCTTTGTTAACGTGTCAATGAAAAAGGGAAAGGGACAATGATGTGTGTGTGGTGGGGGAAGGGTACTGAGATATTGTGAGGATGGTATGGACAGACCTGTCCACCTTGTGGGGCCCTGCTGAAGCAGCGTTCCTCAGACATAACCCCATCCACAAGAGTGGGAAGGTGGGTGCAGGTAAGCGTAGGAGATGATAGGTCAGGCAACTCTAGGTATGGCAGAACTGCTTTGTTAATAACCAGTACATTGATGCAATGCCTACCACAAAGTGACTCAATGATTTTCATTCTTGGAAAATTTTTGAATAAGCTTCCGTACATTTTCTTACAGTCAACAGAAATAAGTAAACAGTGGCTACAGAAATTAAAAATTAAGCTAAATAAACCAATCCAAAATGTAGTATTCCAGTTAAGTTCTTATGCATATGTTTATGTACTATAACTTCCTTGATTAGTAAGATGGTGCTTAAGTAAATAACATGATACCTGAATGAACATTCCTGGACATCAACTTTCCTGTAACCAAAAGCTGAATTTTATTTCCTTTTATTATTTACTGCCATCAATTCTAATTTTTATGAGGAGAACAAGCTATCAAATGGCAGTAGGGATATGTTGTGTATAATTCTTTTCCCAGATGATGGTCTGTAAACATACATGTTTAGATGAGCTGTCAATGGTGTGTGTGTGTGTGCATGTGTGATGTTGTAGGTGCATACCTGATTTTCTTCTTGTAAGTTTTTTTTTAATCTATATATATTTATATTAT